>JAQGAD010001035.1:0-24276 GCA_034696625.1 Isotomurus palustris | reverse complement strand
TAGCAGGATCATCGGCGTTTGCGGCATCCGCAGCTGCAGGGTCTTCGTACAAGTCTTCATGGAGCGGAGGAGAATCTCCGCCGAAACTAGAAAAAGCTATTTCTAATAAGCGTGCTAAACTACAACAGGGACTTGGAAAACGGAAGTCATCTAGTAGTCCTAGTAAAGGTAGCAAACGGAAGAAGAAAAATAACGGCGACAGTGGAGACGCTGGCGAAGAATCCAATTCTATCTTCCTTGAGCAGGTATGAATAGCATAGCATTTATAAAGTAATATGACAATCACTGAAATTGCTTGGAACTGCATCTAAAATTTACTTACCATGATGAATATTTACCACCAGAATGAAAACGTTGTTAATCAGATGATTGACGAAAGGGATGACGAAGATGATGATGAAGAAGCAGAAGATGCAGCAGAAGACACAGAAGCTGATGGTGGAGACGAGGATGAGGAGGATGAGGATGAGGACGAAGAGGAGGAAGTTGCAGGGACCTCAATGACAAGTGAGACTGACGGGAGTTCAAAGGCTGAAGATGTCGACGAGGACGATGATGAAGAGGAAGCTGGAGACGACGATGATGATGATGCCGACGAGACCGCACAGACAGCCCCAACTCTATCGTCAGCCGATGATGACGACGACGATGCAGACGAAACCTCACAAACAGCTCCAACTCTATCCTCAGCTGATGCTGTTGTAAAGGGAGAAAGTCAAAGCTCAAGTGACGAAGACGATGATGACGACGACGACGAAGACGATGACTAATTTTGTCGTCACTTTATAAGTGTTAAAAATAATAGTTGTACACATACCTCAAGATCAGCTTATATATATTACATAGTGCAATGGTCATCATGAATTACAGATGACAAAATAATGCATTCTTCTTTTCAATTAGTTTTGAACTTGTATCTCGAATTTCAAATGCTATTATATCTGACAACAAACCGAAAATCAAGACTAACTGATCAATACGACTTCTGTTAAGTGACTAAAAGAAATTAATGAGCAAACTTACGTACCACTGACTATTGTATGCACTATCGATAAAACTGTAACTATTGTGCTTGACATCTACTCTCCTATCTTGAGGTATTAAAGTTAATATCATCGTACGAATTGTCCGTGCTTTTGTGACCACATCTTAAGATTATTACATTAACCTAATTTGTATTATTACTGTTAGTGTTTAATTGTAAGTGCAAATGATGTATTCTGAGAACTTCGTGAAAATATTATGTGAAAATCCATTATTAGTTTTGTTACGTGCAAGTGTAAGTAGTTAGATTTTTTAGATGAACGTTACCAACCAACCACCTGCTGTCCTCTTCCTCTTTGCCGTTGAAATCATGTCTCCTTGCCTTGCAAGTTAAAGAACCATACTATACAAATTAAGTAGATAGATTAGCTAATATTTTATTTGCGATTTCGAATTATCATGTTATGAACTTCTTAACCTTCTTGCAGACAGAAGGCTTTTTTTGTTATAAACGATGTTAAGATTTTCTTGTAGTAGTGAGTCTTTATGAAAGGAATTAAATGGATTACAAAGCCATTCGTTTCTGCGTACTTTACAAATGACTGCATTGATTATTATGTCCTGCGTTATTATTGAGTAATTATTTTAAAAACTCGTATTAACCCATTATTCCTGACGTTAAGCAAACTGGAGAGAACCAGACGAAATCAGAAAGATTTATATGCATGTAGATCTAGATCGAATGCACCAGCGAAGATGTTGGACAGCACAGAAGGTACAAAAAGTGCTCGACGTTTGCGAAATCCGAATTCCAGTCTTCCATTGTCGACATCCGAGGCAGGATAGAGAAATACGTCGATGAATAAGTGATAGGACACCAATATCGTTTGAACTTTGATTACTATTCAATAATTGGTTCCAATCAATCAACTCTTAGTTGTGAACGCAGGAGCATCCTAATCCAACTTAGGTTAGTGATTCAGCCGAGCAAAGATGTCGGTGAGACTGTACAAACATGTTTCTTTTAGTAGTGTGACTTTATTTAAAAGAACTTATTTGATCACAAAGTCATTAATTTCTGCGTATCATCTTATGCTGTTTTACTTCCTGTGTTTTATTCAAATTTATAAGTTGTATATTTACTTTCAAAGGAACCTTTACTCCAAAACGTTTGTACATGGGTAATCAATAGAGTGCCTCAATCGCATACACATCATTCACACTTAAGTTCTTAGAAAAGTGAAAGAAAAACTGGAAAACAGCCGAGATTTGACTTAATAAACATTTTCTGTTATGCGGATAGTCAGCGCAACAAACCATGCACACAGAGTCCACGATTAACCGTGTGGAGAAGTACGAATACCTTGTGTGAAGAAGGCTTCCTAAGTTCTACGAAATTTTACTTTTATGGCAAATGTAAACTCAGTTAACTAGACAATATTATTTCTTTACACTTACAGTAATCTATTCACTAACAAGTTTCTAGTATTTACCACCGAAGGAAATAGTTTTTGGGGTCGCATTGTTTCCACCTCCGTTATGATGACCATTGCTCATCTTCAGAATTCCCCCATTCGGTTTCATTCCATTAGATCTGTTGTTCTGCTGGTGACAGTGAGATGAGTTATTGTTGTAGCTTTCCTCAAGAACAATCGTTACTTTCCCCTGGCCATTTCCAGAAATTTCTGTCGGTGTCAAGTTGCATCTAGCCAAAGCGTTCTCTAGTTCTTTCTGCAAGTCGCTTCCACCTTTGTTTCCTATGGGGACGGATGGAGGCTCGACGAGTTTGCCTACTCCAGGTCTCCCTTGGCAAGAACCATTTCCTCTGCTGTATGGAACTGCAGAAGAATAAGCCGACATCTTTGCACTGCTTCCATTCGCCTGAAACCCACAGAGAGTTACACATGACTTCCAATAATAACAAATTTTTGGAGATGAACTCACATGAACATACTGCTGCGTGGCATCGCAAAAGTAAACCGGTGGAGGCTTTCTCGAACCCCTTGGAGGGTCTCGGAGCCTAAAGGATTCCAGGGATTGCATGTCCACTCCCACATGTTTCGGTTTCCGAGGAGGGGAAGGAGTGGGACTGGGACTATTAGAATAGTCAGGCGAAGGACTTTCCGGTCTCTCTGCTAATTGTTCATTGGACGTCTTCGAAGACTCAGTCTGATTTACGTGATGCTTTGTGTGACTACTGGAACCGTTTGAACCTGGTTGCTTCAAGTTCCCTTGATTAGCGCTGCCTGAATTTCCAGGCGGTTTCATTCCGTTTGTGGTGACCACATCCCCCAGAGATCTCTGAGGGGGAGGAGGCGGTGGAGCTTGACACTTACTCCTCGGGGCGATCTGCTGTCCTGCTTCGGACCGACTCCCACTGCTGCTCTTCTCCTCAATAATAACCGGTTTACCTGGAAGACTTGCAACTGCTGGAATCGGAGGAGCCTTCATAATTTTGGGGTTTGGCATCGGCGGTGGAGGCAAAATCTTCGTGAAATCACTTTCAGGCATCTGTAAACCAAACCACCGCGTGAATTTCACCTTCATTTAATTATCCGTCAACTGCAGTTCAAGTCCGGAAGTGTCAGCTTACACCGGATAGAAAGTCAACTTTGTGAAACAACTCTAAGACACACACATGCGGACAAACAGTTGGTGAGTAAAAAGTAAGTAAAGAATTAACGTGTGCATCAGTGCTAATCTACTTTAACTCAAGCGTCACGTATAACAAAGCAGGAGCATCGACTATCGACTACCGACGGAACGCAACATTGCAGTAATTATAAGTCTGGTTAAGCGATATAACTCACTTTCCCACTTCTTCCATCTCCCAATTTAATCTCAGAAGAGTATGTCATACTGATATTAATCAAATCATACAAATCTATACGTGTGTAGGTAACAAAATTGTAAAACCCTGAAATTCTAATAAAGAAGGGCAAAAAAAGTTTAAAGCAACTCATAAAAAATGGACCAGCCGTACTACACGGGAATAAAAGGGTCTACTAATTAAAACCTCATCATGTTCACAGTGTCTTAAAGAGTTTGATGTGTACTGATTAATTGTCCTTGTATTAAGTGTCATGGAAGGGCTAAAGACACGGTCACTCTGTGACATGTCTACGGATTAAGTCTTAGTGTGTTAAGTGTTTTCAAATATAAATGTCAGGTTGATTTGAAGTTGAAAGATGTTTCGTTACAGGAGGAGGCGGTGGGGGTGTCTTGCTCCGAGTGACGTGTTGCGTAACTTCTCTCTCCGTCTCTGCACATTCCTGGTGTTGGCGTTCAATACGGAGTTGACGTTGCCTCACAATCCCAGCCACTCTCTGCGCTACCATTTGCCTCTCATGGTCAATCGCCTTCTGAACCCGACGGTTTCGAACTGCTTCCTACACCCAACAATTAGTATACACACTCTCTGCTTAACTCCTTAATCTTCATTACAAAATTTTACAGAAGGTCAGCTGTCACTTCTGTCTGTGCGTTGCATTCAACGTGCTGCTGTGGGCATTTCGCAACGGGTAGTTTTAAATAGTTTATAAAGCTTGCAACGCTCTAAAATTTAGGAAACGCACTCTGTCTTCAGAGTATTCATAGTTTCATTAACAAATTCTACTTTGGTATCAGACTAAGAAACACTTTTGAAAATAGGGAGGCAGAGAATTAAGACTGTTTAGCAGAATTAGGTTTAGTTGCGTTATATGCGCATGCATACTCGTATTTACACAAATAATATAATGTTTACACGTAGTTTTTGTAAGGATGGAAGGTTGACCGAATCAAATCTCATAGTACTTACGTTTCCACCGTCTTTTGAGTCGCTTCCTTCTTTGCTAGACTCTTCGGTCAAAGTGTGAGCAAACATTTTACGGTGAGCTCGTTTGAATTCCTCAATAAGCTAAGAAGGTAATTAAACAAATGAGATTATAACTATGAGTGAAAAACAAGAATAATTCATCAGCTTACCCACGAGATATTCATTCTTTAGAAGAGTTTACCTGTTCATGTTGCTGTCTCTTTTCTTGGTCAATTTGTCCACTGAAGATACTCCGCTTTTGTTCTACAGTTCCTGGCTTCGGACGCTCGTCTTCTTTTGCTGGCGGATTGCTTTCACGCTGTTTACAGAATAACAAAAGTTCATATACTTACAGCCCTTAGTTATTTGTTGTATTACGATAGCCAATCTATTCAACGCTACCTCTTTGCGCTTCAAAATTTCTTGTGTTAAGGCCCCTGCCAAGCTATTTGCTGATTCTGTTGATGTCGAACTGGCTGAAATAACTGACGGTGATTTCCTCAAAGAAGATCTGCGCTTTTCCTCCTATAACAAGATCGAATTCAGAATTTCAATTAAAAATAACATGAACAAGAGCTAGAAGTTCGGTCTTTGACGATTCTTTCTTAAAGCCTTGTCTCATTTTCGCCAAAACTCACTTCAAACTTCCTCTTTTCTTCCTCCAACCGTTCTGTTTCTTCTTGCAATCGTCTCTGAGTCTCTTCGAGCTTTCTCCGTTCTTCTTGAAGACGTTCTTCTTCTGACCTCAACTTCTCCACGGGGTTCTGTCCCTTCACTTCAATTACAATTGTTTCCTTCTCTGCCTTCCTCCAAACTTGCTCAACTTCATCCCACTCCATGTTCCTGTCCAAGGCCAAGTTTTTCCTCCTCGGAGACCTGCAATTGCATAAAACTCATCTTCATTTCGTGTTCCTATGAGTGAACAATGAATGAGGTACGGGTACGAGGCACCAAATTAATGCAATTTTTGTGAGTACCCATGGTCAGGTGAAGAAGATTCCTCGTGAAGAGCTTGATTCTCTTCCGTGACCATTGAAAGACGTTTATTAGGTTGCTCATGGTCATGAACAATAATGTCTGCAGGACTGGGAGTTGCTGAAGACTCGCTGGGAGCATTCGATCCATGAGCATCTCCGTTAAGGCTGCTGGCAGAACTGTTGTAACCACTGGACTCTCCAGGGAACAAGTCTGAAGCAACTCCCTTAATCACACGTAGATTAAGGTGCTTACTCGACTTCAAATAGTAGACAGCCTGTAATCACATTAAACGATGTAAGACAGGAAGCAAATTGGTACACAACAAGTGATTTATTGCGCCTCCTTGCAGCATCAACGTCCTGTTCAAAGTTGTATGAAATCACTTTAGCTGACACTTGAGAAAATGGCTCACATTAATGCCACAGACGTACACAAAATCAACATTTATGGCAACAATGAAAGAAAGGGCAAGTTATGAACCAACTTGACCTGATATCATCAAGTAAATCAAACAGTCAGATAACATTTTTACTCTGAAACCGTTTCCGGCAAGGTTGAGAGGCTGAGACGCGTTGAGAGTGCATGAACTGTTGCGCTTCGACGATCTCTAATTACTACGTAAGTAAAGTTACCTCTGCAAAAGGAATGTGCATGAAGGAATGTCCATTGCACGAGATTACTTGATCTCCTGGTCGAAGACCTGCTTCTCTTGCAACTCCGTTAGATTTTGTGGACTGCACGAAAATTCCTGGACGTTCTGGAGGACCTTTGCAAATGCTGCAGATTAAAACATACAAAAGTTTAGTCAAATCATTCATAACTCTCATCCTGCCAAGGTGCGTCATCATCAGAAACGTCACAATCAAAAAATTCCCAAACTCTTCCTCTTTAACACTTAAATCCTTCCCTTTATGTTACGGGAACGGCGTTTCTTAGCGAAGACAGTAGATTAACTACCCAAGACGCCAAAGAAGCTTTGAATGAGCTAATCCCTATTTCCCTATTGTACCATGAATCTCAGAATTCCGCAAGCTACCGTTGGTTTTGATGCGGAAAAAGAGTTCATCATCGCGTCATTTTGAATTCGTTCGAATAACCTAATGAGAAGATTAATAGGAACCACAACAGGGGTGCGTCTCAAGTGGTAAAGTGGTAGTGGTGTGGTCTCTCTCATCCGTCTCATCTCATACGACGTCTCTTAAGTCGTTCAGACTTTTATTCTTATTCTTAGATCAAATGACAGATGGTTTCATGAGATCTCCGTCGAACCCAGAAAAGTTGTAAAGATTACACTCTCCTTCACACTATCCACTTCACTGGGCTAATGACATTCACATATGCTCCCTTCATCTCCATTCCCAACTAACGGAACGCTTCTAGTGAAATAATAAACCCCAAGCCTTCTTCAAGACATCACAGGAGATGATAAAAAACAACCCTCTCATCATCTCAAGCACGCATAGCAATCTCAAAGCCCACGAACAAATCCACCCTTTTTCGAAGAAAACACAAAAAATTATTCAAAATGAGATCTCCTTCACGTTGTCTTATAATCCAAATCAAAATTTCTTTTACCATTATTACAAAACCCTCCTGTGTGTGTCTGTCTCTACTGTAATCTGTAAGCACAAGTTTCGACTTCTGAGAAGTATGGGTGATTATGAATAAGAGATCTCCTCACGTGCCTTGTCATTTCATAATCCAAAAGATTATTAGCAACCTGAGCTCTTCATACGTAGATGATGACGAAATACTAAATAATCAATGAATCAGAACATATTATCAAAATTTGGCTAGCTCATTCATTCCTAGTTTTCCTAGTTTCATCAAACATCTAACAAATCACACACTATTTGCTTTCTGCTTGCATAGGTAACTCAATTAAACTGAGGACAATCAGAAAAGTCAATCAATCTAATTGTGGTTTGCATATATTTCGTTCGCCGTTTCTCTTGATGGACAATTCACGGTCAATTACGAAGGAAATTCTTTTCTTACTTAACCACGAAATAACACTATAAGTCGCTTTCTACTCGCTTAGAGATCGCGTATTATTATTCATACATCATATTCGTAATTTATATTACCCACAACGCTGCTACAATGCGATCAATTATTAATCCCAACACATTCCTCATCTTCACCCTCAACCGTCGCTGAATTCTTCTCTAAGTGCGAAAAGAAGTTTCTCTCAATTAACGAATGGAGGACAATACAACAGAACAATGTGCACAATTCACGCACCCTACATTTCATATGCAAAAAATCCCTATATACTTTTTATAATATACTCTCTTGTATTATCCTCTACTTGCTCATCACAATAGACGTATATTATATATTATATATGTATATTATTATTATGCATGGAAGACAAATTAATCATTAATTAATTACGCGAAATTACTCGCGATGAAAGGGAGTTTATAACGTTACGCGTACGACGACTACGGGGATGCTTCAGGAAACAATCAACTATCCTTCATAATCAACAATATAAAATTTTAAGCGTTTTTTTAATTTGCAAGTTCAAGGGTGTAATTTTTTAAGAATGGGTTTCGCACAAACATAATAAAAATTTGATAAAAGAAAGCGTATCTATCTTTCATAGCTTTTTTAAAAGGAAAAACCTTTAATTACTCACCAACAGCCAAGTCCAGATTGCCCTGTGATGTCGATGAAGACTTTGGTTTCCACTCCGAGGAACTCTGTCCTTGAATCCGGCTGTGATGAAGTATCAGACATTCGGGAGGTAACAATTGTGTGTCGATTGTTAGGAAGACTCATCCCCCCTCCGTTGGAATGCCCGTTTGTCCCATTACAATGGGAAGTCTGAGAAGATTCATCCGGCAGTTCAGGAAGAGACCGTGGCTGCTCCTCAACCAATTTCCATGTCAAAGGGTCACCTGTCTTTCTAAAGTTTGGCACACAAAGACCCATAAATATTTCCACCACTCAACTCCAATCTTCTAAATATTCTCATCTCTATAATATTGCGCATATTGCATAAACCTTTATTTATTTATTCCAAGATTTTTCGTGAGAAATCTTACTCAAGTCAAATTAAGGGGGGAAGGGAGATAACCACAAAATACGTGAGACTTGACTTGATGAAACGAAATCAACTGCTGACTGTTGTGCAGTGAATTAGATTGAATCATGTTACGGGACTTTGAAAGTGTACACAGTCTAAATTAACTCTTTACAAAAACCAACTTACTCTTTGACAGGGAGCATTCCAACACCTGCAATAATAAAACAAAACCAACAATCAAAATCAAAACTCGTAAATTGCCATATTCACACATACAGAAGACCATCTGCCAATAATATAAAATCAATCCTTCCGTTATTCCTTTTCATTCCTGATCAAATCAATTGACACATTTTTGTTACAAAGCCTCATTTACTAATACACACATAGCCTCCGTACCGTAAAACATGTGCTCTCAGTTATTTTTTTCATTCTCCATCGTTCACGCATAAACATAATAATTTCTTATTCCAATATTCCAATTCACAAACGAAAAAAAGTGTGTCTCCTCCACACGTTCAGCAGCAGGTACAATGTACCAAATATCAAATATACCAAATCTGCAAGGTTTTGCTTCGCCTTCACTTCAGTTCATTGGTGTGCCCTACTAATCATCTTGGCGGTGTATTGTACACAACAGTACTAATAATATTGTGCTATTGATCTAAAAGATGAATCAACTGAGACGGCATGTGCTATTCTCCAAGAGTAATTGATACTTTTTGCTGAATGATCCTACACAGCCTACCTACAATTGCAACTCATCTAGTGACTCACAGATACCTGAACATTCCTCATTCATTAGTTAAGATTAGAACTAAAGAAAATCCTTCAGGAATCAACCATCAACGTTTGAAATTGATCACCAACTTATTTTTTCCTCAACGGAACCTTTTCTCATCATCATATCATCATCATCATCATCATCTCTTTTGGCCTCTCTCTCTATACGCTGGCTTAATTCCAAATCTTGGGATCGCTCAAGAAAGACGGAAATGTGTGTAACGGTAACACACACACACATAGAAGAATTTAAACAGAGTCTCCTCATCAGTGTGACTTTTCATACCATCTTTTCCACCTTTTATGTCATATGTATCAAAACAAGTCAAAATTTTCATTCAAAAACCTCGCATTGCATGGCTTCCGTTTCCCATGTGCCTCATCCATCCTCAAGGAAAGAGACATAAACTAACCCTCTGAGACTTAACTAAGACTACTATTACAGTTGACAGTTGAACTGCAGAATAGGTTACTTTGCCGCACTTACTTTCAGTCACCTAAATTTCTTCATCAGGTACATGCCAATAATATATGTTGTAGGCACAACTAATTGCTTAATTAAATAAAAGCGTGAACACTTTAAGAAGAGGACAACCTAATCTATGTAAATATTTATAAGCTATCTCCTGCAATTACTAATATTCTCACGCACTCTGTAATTATTGCGTTTACCATTTACAGACAGAAAGATGACAAGAGACGCGCAAAGTAATTACCTCATCCTCATTCATTCACTCTTCTTCTTCCCCTAATAAATATCTGAGTTTCTGATATGTAATCTTCACAAACTCACGCAGATAGCCGCACGTGTGCATATCCCCAGGTTGTCTTAGGCTTCGACGAATGTGCAAATGTGCAATAATTACTGTGTTCCCACATATGACACTCAATTAGTCAAATCTGAGAGTGGAGGTGTAGACATACAACAGAAATATATGCATTCCCTTTCATTATGAAATTCCTCGGATGAACAACTCAAAACTTTATGTCTCTTCGTTCCCACGGCTATTTTTAATGTATATCCACTTTTACACAATTCGTTGAGTTAAATCCTTTTGCCTTTACAGTTCGTTAGGTCGTCCCCAACCATTTTTTTTCTCTTGCATAACCCACACAAAACTCTTCTCTCACAGAAATTCACTTCTTCTTATTTCACTACTACAAAATCCCTCACGTTTACAATTCACTCACTATATGAATTTATATATATTTATAATGTCTAGTGTCATTTCCTCATTTTTTGGTCTTTTTCTGTTTACTTCATTATCCTGTAATAATACTCTCTCAATACTTTGAACACTCTTCAACAGTTGTCGTGGGGCAATCCTTCATTCACAATTCACGCTTAATCGACACCACACACACAATCAAAAACCAATCCACCCATGTATTATTCATCGCTGAATGGAACTCTACACAATCAAGATATAATTATTCATTTACGCAAAATTACATTTACTCATTCAAACGCTTGCACAAAGTAATGCGTACAATTTATTGCAGTAATAAATTATAAATCCATTCGTCTATAAAAAATCTTATTCCAATAATATTATCATCCCTTTGTGTAGGTTTGTAAGAAATACACTACTACTCCTCAAGTTACTATAATATTATTACCCTCGCTATAATTGTGTCAGAGCGGTTAAAATATGATGAAATTTTTAATTCTGATTTTCCTTATAAAAAATAGTCACGCTTGGTGACAAACACATTTCTTGCTTAAATTTTCCGTCTATTTTACGTCTGTCAGATCGTTGTACCTTCCTCAGCAGAGTAGATTGTGTGTGAATTTGACGAATATTAATAGAGATGTCAAAAAAATAGGTGGATTATTATAAGAAGATACTTTCAACCTTCACTACACATAGTCCCTACATCTCATTCTCCATTCATCCTGGCAGTTCATTCTTCTCCCCTAAGCCAACTTCAAATTAAAGTCACCCACTATAGCTGCTTTGCATGCAAATCCATTTGAATTTGTCAACCGTACAGAAAGGCAAAAGGTGTGCATTGCCATACAATAAAGTGCAAACGGAAGAGAACGGGTGTTTTACCTGCACACAATACGGGGAAATCACTTGTAAAATTTAAAGTGATCTTCCTTCTACGTATGCATGAATAACAAGGCTCAGATCCGAATACCGAACAACCGAACAATCACCACAGGCTTTACTTTTAATAGTGCAACCACAAGAATGACTGTGGATTCTCCGATGCAAATTGTAGACGATTGTGGTGGTGAGAATGACTGACTAATTAGAAGGTAGTCAGTGCAATGGACACTCTGCATATATACAACTCCCTGCATATCCATATACTTACATACTGGCACTATATTACAATAGAATACCCTATAAAACTACTCACTACCGTTTTGTGTCTTCACACCAAATAAATTCCTCTCTTTATTCGCCGATCTACAATCAGGGAGATACAGTTAGACACAATGCATCCCATTTTCTCAGTCATTTGTGAGTTTGTATCAAAAGAAGAACTCATCTTTTGTGAACTGGATCTCCTCGCTACAATTTTACAAATGGCGTATATAGTATATATGCAATTACGTGAGAGACTTACTTCGAACTTTGAGATGAAGTCCCGTGCGAATTCTCATGAGGGAAAGGCATTCATGGTGAACAGCCGCTGAGACTGGAAATCCATTCACTCGCAGAATTTGATCTCCAACCTGAGAAATATTAAAAGAAAACATATAGAGCCTCCATTAATTCGCTCCTCACGGATCATCCTGATGAAGAATGGCGAGTGATGGGTGAAAAAAGTGCAGTAGGAGTGAGGAAAGTCAATCATTGTTCAGACACGATGGGATTATTACTCAATACTGCACATCATAATGTTTTATAACGAGAGTAGACGCTCACTCATCATCCCAAGATGATGATGGACATCCCCACCTTCCCTGCCACAACAGGGAAAGTGCTCTGACGACTTTTCATTTTTGGTGTGATTTGGATTTTTACATGATTTGATCATTTCCATTCGCTTTTTATTGTTAGTTAAGACTGTTAGACATGTGTCCCTCGAAACACAAGTGTATAAACTATGTGTCTGCCAACCCGTAACTCATCAGGGCTTCGCGGAAAACTACAGTAAAAAGGTAAATTACAAGGAAATCAGAAGGTGGAGGAAGATAATTTAACTCCAAAGAAATTCATTTTTCTGCCATGGGTGATTACCAAACTGATGAATGATGGATGAGAATTCAATCTAAAGAATTCCTTTATGGGAAATTGGTGTTTGCCCAAAATGAATAAAAACTCTCCACACACTCGCCTGTGATTTCTGATAGTGCAAGTGCAAATTACAATTTACAATAAGCGACAGGTGAAGTAACTTTTCGTCATTTTCTTATTTCCTCAACTGTCTTGTCACCACTACCAACACCGCCAATAAAGAAATATTAAATATTATCTCATAACACATTTAGTTAATGATGATGGAAGTTAGTTAGGCCCAATTGTTCCCCACACCTTGTAACGACAACTATTTAGCGCAATTCTAAATTGTAAATTGTAATGAACAGTCCTGACTCATAATTGTCATATACTCATTTTTTAACAACTCTAGAAGTTTTTTAACATAATCATGATGCGGTACGTTTCTCTCACCCTCCAATTTTGACTTTTAAAGTTGCACCAAAATTGAGCTAAATGATTTAATTGTCCTTGTGGTAGTTGGTTACATAGCTGAAGGATTTGTGCGTCTGTCTTGCATACAAAACTGTGTGTGTGCATGTTTTTTCATATTTATTGTTGATAGTTGATAAATATATAGTATGCTGTGCGGCTTTATAGAAATATTATAGGAAAGTATGAAAATTTGTCTGTTGTGTGTTGTGGCCAAATAAAGACGTTTACTCTCCTCCTTAAGCTTATTATGTGTCACACTTCCTCTTTCAGAAAGTTTGTCTGTGTTCAATCTTCCAATCTTCGATCTTTTCGAAGTAAACTGTGAATTCCTTGAGACATTTCGACTTGAGTCAAAGTATACGTACTGCTTCGTGTGACCAATCAAGTAAGCAACTGCAGCAAAAACTGTGAGAAATGGGTTTTAATCCAATCCAAGAAGGAGAGACGCAAAAAAACGCTTAATAATTTCATGCCATTTTAACGGATTAATCATCTTTAGCATTTTCTCGTTCTTTTGTACTTTGCAAGTAAAGGAAACAGCTTTTCCAAAGTTTAATATGTAACTTTTTACTCGCGCTTCTTAATCTTTACATCTCAAAAGTAATGTTACTTATTGTTAGCCATTCTTACCTTCAGACCTTGACGATAAGCAATCGACCTCGGGTCAACAAAAGACACGAAGATACCCGTCCCATGTTCATGTCCACCTCGTACAGAAAACCCAAACGGATGGTCGGCAGTCGGCCGCTTTAACTTCACAGATCGAATTCGGCTGTAGCTCTCCATTTTATGCGGAATTCTGCAAATAAAAAAAGGAATCATCAATTTAAAATTCCAATCAATTATTCAAAGGAATACCAATATATTCATCATCATTTCTAATTATAAATTAAATGCATCATCTTATTGTTAGTATGCATACTTATTTCGCTTTCACTCATCCAACCGTCCACATGCAACCTGTGTATCTAAAAACTGTGTTTATTTGTCACCAAACAAATTCCAAATTCGTTCCAGGTCCAAGTATGGCAATACAAGAGTATAAAAAATTAAATGGATGTATACCAAGTGGCCGGAACCAATGCGTCAGATCTAGACAGACACTCTCCCATCTCCCAATAACCTAATGCATCCCATTAATGCCTCATTTAGAAAGCTGTTAGTTATGATTGCTGAATGTGTTATCCAAGCAGCAATGCTCTCATTTATGGTGGTACAAAATGCAAACGAAAACTAGTACAAAAACCAATTTGTGGAAATAATGACTGCTGCACACAGACACACACACTCACATGGACGGTACTCAGAGTCATAAGGTGTTGCAGGTCAAGCCAGATGCCACAGGTAGCCAATTTCATCCTTAGGTTAAGTACAGTCCTACAAATTGCATTGTTTTTCGTCTTCATGGGAGCAATTCTTCGTGAGAGATTGTTAAGCAGAATTCCATACAAAATTTTGCATCTCATGCACCACATTTCTCATTTACGACAATTAAATAAGGAACCGTAATTATACTGCTGTGTAATTATCTTCAAACTCTCTGCCCTAGTAATCCTTCTCTACGTAGAATAATGCTAATTGTGAACTGGGGGAGCAGGACAACATGATCCTATCTGACTCTCTGACTCTTTAATTTTCTGTCCGTATGCCGTTTTCATAGAGGAAGCTACCTAAGACTCTTTAGGGAGCAAATAACCCGTCGGTTTATTCATTTACTTCTATCTCTCGAGATTTATAATTATTTGCGTTACGAAACTATTCTCATTCAAACCCCGTGGGATTCCGTTTCACAATGAAGACGATAAGAGGAATAATTCCTCATGCCTTTTCAGTTTGTGACCGTAGACACAACAATTCACAATTCCTTTCCGCAGGAGACAATTTAAGAATGTTCATCAGAAGTGATATGATCTTTGAAGAAATCAAACTACGATAAAAAATATCAAGCCTGGAGGTGAATTTTCTTCGAATCGGTTACTCAAGCTTTAAATCTTCGAATCCTCGTGCAAATCCCTCTCCCAATATTAAAACCACCAGAGAATTTCAAGACACATGAATTCATTTGATTAGAATGAAGAATTGGTGACAAGGGAAAGCCTCCCACTTCACTTCTCTAATCAAAATAAATAAATAAATGTTCAAAGTCCTCTAATAAATTGGAATCATGCTCACGCTCACCATTCACAAGTTTAACTCTCTATATGAACACACAAGACTGTTTTAATACCGCAATACACTTCCTACCATCTCAAAATGAAATATGAAAGTTTATCATGAAGTTTGCCCGAATGATTGACTAAAATGATTCTCATCTATCTCAACAAGTAAAGTAATTATGAGAAATGAATTAAACCCAAAATTCAAAATTACTTCTGCAGTTTTGAACCATCCGTGCATTTCATTTGGTGTTAAATAATGTCGACTGATTCACAGTCCACGTAATTCTCAAATGTATGACTGTACTAGACTACTCATCATTAATAAACTTACACACAGCGATCCTATTTAATCATCAGTCATCCTCATCACCACCACGAGGAAAATAATTTCAGTGAGAGTTTAATTTTGAATTTTAAAAACTCTCTTTCATTTCACATTTCTAGATGAGGACCAAACAGACCGAGCGACAGAATGGCTCTTGTTGCAACAACAAATATTATTCAACCTCAACGGTGCTCGCACATTTAAAATACTTGCTCGTGTAATAATAATAAAGACCCATGTTGATTTGAAATCTTTGTAAACGTAGAAATTTAATCTTCTCCTTCACGACAAGCACATATCACAATTCACAATACTTCTCATGCAGCCCTGCTTTTGTAAATAAACAAAACTAAGTTTAATTATGATTGCCAACTACCAGCAACCTCCACGAAAGGGTTGTGCATAACGAATCGTAAGTTAACAATGATAAAGGTACCCAGCTACACATACGCAGCATGGCTGCTCTACATTCAACATTTCTCTTATCTTCTCCTGCTCTGTCTCTTAAAGGAACAACGACACAACAAACATGAGAATGATGATGATGATGAGATGATTTTGCAAAAGGCAGTTTTAATTCTAGACTCAGACTCAAATAGAAGCGAACATGATATTCATAATTTGAACTTTCTCATCTCATTCCGTTTTGAATGAGAGATCAATTATACTCTCAAGGAAATCATCTTCGCATTTTATCCTTCCCTTGTTACTTCTTAGATCTCTGACTTCCTCGCAGATTAGTCATTTCTTAAGTCACAGACGATAAACGTAGCTGCCATCATCATCATACTGACTTCTTTACTGTGTGTGTATGAACTTCCAACCATCATCACGACAAATCCTCCATTCCTCATTGTTTCGCTTTCAATGAATGCTGTTGATGATTTGGAACTCACATTTCAAAATGAAATGGCTGGCTTCCTTAGATCGTTGCCAGCCATCGTCCTCATGACTCAACTAACTACACTCACTTCTCGGTTAGTCATAAAACAGTAATCACCATAAAAATTTTGCTTTTTTGCTACTACACAAACCTCTGGTGAAGCAGACTGCCAGTAAAAAAGTAACTCACAACTATCCGCTACAGCAATAGAGATAAACCAAAATCTCAATTGTACACTACCAACTACAAAAATGCGGTGTACAAGTTGAAGGTGAAAAAATCTTTTCCAACGAGAGATTTATTCCTATTATTTCGGTTCGCTAACAAAACTACAACCTACAATCCAGAAAAGAGATTCAAATGATTCAAATCCATTTCAAAATACTTGACCGTGATGCTCATCGTTTTCTATTCAACTCTTCTCTTCTCGAGTATACGTCGATCTTTTAAGATAAGCTTGAATAATGCCGATGATTGTATCACATTTCATAATCCAGTGGTAGAAACGTTGAACACAAAAAAACTCACTGAAATAACCATCTCTATTATAAGTTACGTCGGTTGGGTCTCATCCATTCTCTCAGCTGAATAATCATCATCATTGGGGTTTATAAAAAGAATTCAAAAAACCTGAAAAACAAAAGCTTCAAATGGCACACATAAAATAAGCCAATAATGGGATTTCCAACTTCCGTTCGGCTTCACTCAGCTTTTTCTCTATTTCACAACAGCTTTTTCATTTAATCATTCCGTCTGATTGAAAGTCTGCTAAGCTGACTCTCTGCAGGGATTTCAAATTTGTGGTCAATCCTTCAACACAACAGGCGAGAGGTTGCGTCACGCAAACAACACATTTTCCGAACTTCCTCTCTTTTGTCATCCCATCTTTATCAATGCACATTCCAAAGGTACAAAGACTATCAAATCATTTTTGAGCCTTGGCATGACAAATCAAAGTGGATATGAGTGACACACGTAATTAAATTACTCTGCCACAAGAATCCACACACACACTCACACACATATGAGAGATAATCCTCTTACTACTAGAAAAAACCAACACAACCAACAAACTCTGTTTACCAACAACATCCGTCATTACAGAGATCAACGTGGAACGTAGAACGGAATCATCATTCCAATTTTAACTAAGCACACACATCACAAGATTTAAAAATGCCATAGTGTATTAAAGGAGTACATGGACATTTCCAAACGCACTGGAATGTTGCTACACACACAAACACACACACCTGTATTTCTGAATGAGGATGTTAAGCGATGAGGGCAGTGGACGAGCTAAGGCAAAAGGAAGGAAATGAGGCCGAAAGCAAAGGTTGACACCGGAAATATGCCTCACTAACTCTTAAAGCCCATACTACACCGTAGTCCACATAATAATTGCACCATTCTCTGGCTTTCCATAAAAAATATAATCATTTTTGACGCTTTTTATAGAACACTCAATACACATACCCACGTATATTCCACTTCACACTTAAACACAACTGCATTTCTATTTCTCACCGTACCAAAAGTCACAAACTTGGCTATGAACTTCGATTCAAACCAATAACAGCCCTTTTACGTTTTACAAGTCACACCGTCACAAATAAAACTTCTGTTCATCATCAGCTCCAACTCTACATTTCCATTTCCACCCTCACCTGGAATTCTTCCTGTTGAAAGTTCAGACTGAGGCTAGACAGACTGCGAAGCTGTAAAAGGCCCCTCCAACTAATGTAACCTAATAATAATGTACACACATTCATTTCTACGTCCGAAATTCATACACCATGCCACCCTCATTCATACAAAACTTCATACATCAAACTTCCAATTTATCCAACCACCTTACTCTACTGCCCCTTCAATTTCAATAATACTTCGCATCCTCAAACCGAAAGACTATATAATATATAGCATCCACGTAGGTAAAACCAGCCTAATTATAATCACACAACACATAACGCACCCTAATTCCCCTTCAAGTGATCCTGTAAACTTTTAAATGGTGCAGCAAATGCACTGCTGAACTTACACAACGTAAATGCATACTTGTGTGCGGGGGAGGAAAACATTTCTCAACTTACAATACAAATGCAACCCTCTACACTCTCGTCCATTCTTATAAAAATTTCCCAACCCAAAACTTGAGCCTGTGCATGATCTCGTTCAATTCGAAATAAAGGGAACTACGCTATGATTTGAGAGTTAAGTACAAATAAAAGTAAGGCAGGTAGTAGGGTAGCTTTTATTTATTTCGCCCGATGTTGCAGTAATATGCATATCAACCTGTCCAAAACGATCCGTATCATGCATGATTTTTATTTACTTGCTCTACTAATTATCCCACTAGCAATATAATACGCATATAGCATACTCTGTATGCTCTCATCATCAGTAAGTAGATCGCCGTGTAATCTCTTCTTCTGCGAGATTATAAGCATTCACCTATTCGTGAGCAGTTCTTGTTCATATTCTTCTTCTACGGCCGAATACAACAGCTACCCACTGTATGCGGATTATACCTACCAGCACACATGAATTGTATGCTAAGTCCCTGTGAATTTATTCCTCAGTTAAAAAAACCAAGCCGAGAATAGAAGCTTGGAAATGACTCTTAAAAACACTCTCATCAGGTTGTAGTTGTGTAGCCTTTCTGAAGTCTCTTGTTTTTTGTGCCTCATTTTGACTTGTGAACTAGTAAAAGTAGAAGTCAGATAGTCCAATCTTAAAAAGTAGCAGGGAATTCGGCAGCATGCATGTAATTTCACAGTTGTTGAAAGTAGTGCAGAGATTCCGAGAGAACTTGCAACTTGGCATAGGCAAAGATGAAGAATAGCCTTCTTCTAGAATGAGTTTGTTTCTTTCTGCATAGACAAATCATTAAACCCAGTTTGTGCCTTGCATCCATTGAATCCATAGCTCGTGTATAGTTAACCTAGGCTGAACTATTTAAGGGTGTCATTGTTTTTTAGTGTGCCACGCTGCTCCTTCTATTTCTATCTCAAGAATAAAGTAGCAGTATGCATTATGACTGCTTGTAGAATACGCACAATGAATCTTTAATCGATTGGCTAAGCCTTATTTCCATTTTGAAAGTGTTCAACTTTATTATCTCAATGACAAAGTCTTCACATTTGAATTCGAATGAGTTGTCAACCAGCCTTGGCTCAGTTAAGTCGTTAAGTGAGCTATGGGATGCATTCCTGCAGTAAACATTAAAAGCACGGCATTTATTTATAGTATTGTTAGCAAACGGCAGTAATGCCAATAAACCATCAAAGGATGAAGAACAACACAGGATGAGGCATTCTCATTTGTTTCTTAAATCAGCATTTAATTTGTGTGCGCTCAGAGTTTGGTATACAAAATAGCAAGTCGATTAAGTAGCCCCTTGTAAAAGATAACTAGGTAAAGATACTCATCCATTCTTATCGAATCTGCATGCTTCTAGCTGATGCAAAACACATCTTTAAGACATAAGAGACCCACTTAAGTCAAAATACCTCCCTTCTCTTCCCAGTCTGAAGTACTCAACAAACCTGGATTGCTCCTTCATAGTAAATAATATTAATTAAGTAACGATTAATTAAGGAACTTCCTTATTTAATCTTCATCTCATTGTTCACCTGCCGAAAAAGATGAAACTCCCTTCCTGCATTATTTTTCCTCAGATTTTATCACATACAACTCCACAAGCTGCAATAGCATTTTTGATGCTGCAGATGAAGGAAATTAACTCATTCTATACAGTTTAGTATATTCTAAGCTTGTTCAATTCGCCTGATTAACCTCGTCAAAGCCAGTCAACCAGTGCAAAGCCACATTATTCCGCAATCCCTCCGTGTACACAAATATACACACCGTTTTCCAACACACCAGAGTGAAACTCCGTAGCTAATCCTTTTCTACATAAGCAAATTATAAATTAAATTAACAAAACTCGAGCGTTCATCCGAACAACACGAACAATGACAACAGAATCCGATTATTTGATTTCAAATTAACAACTTTCAACCACGTTTTTGTCCTTTTCCTTTCACGTATCGTGTCAATGCAGAAAACAAGTCATCACTTATTGTCAGACGAATTTCATGATTTCTTTCCATTTTTAACGAGTTTGGGATTGAACAAGTCTTTGTCATTTTTGACCTACCTGGTTGTTTACTGACTCAATGCTCGAATAATAAATACGTACGTAGGTTAATGGTGAATACTTTAGGCAACAACCGCAGTCAGTCACAGTAGCAAATGCGCAAACATTTGCACTAAGAGATTTCAAAATCCCCCTTCAGATTCTTCGACATTGGTATAATGATCATAGTTGCATTCAAAGTGTCCTATAATTCTGAGGACAACTAGAGATAATTAGTGAGCCTAATTGTTTAACCATAGCCTGTGTATTAAAGTTGTGCTATACCAGAAACTAAATTGCCTTCTTATTGTTATTCCCGAGTTGATCTTAAATACTTTTAGACTCTCAGACTCTGACGAACCAATTGCTTCGACAATTAACACAAAAAAGATTGGGCAATTTAGAGAAAATTGTTTCCAATAATAGGACCAAGGCATCAGCGTGGCCTTTCCATCCACAATCAGAAGCGTTTTAAACTGAAATGACAAAGTTGTATGCAACAAACTTCAATTAAACATGGAAAACGTCATTCTACTTGTGACACGAGATGGACATCTCTAAGCACGCAAGCAGACACTAAGTTTCCTACACATTTATTAATGCAGGAGAACAGTCACTATATAGTTAGTCATCAGCAGCAGTGATTTCGAACGAGATTATGACAGCTCTACGGCGATCAAGCTGTTCACTCTGTCCTCCTGTCTGTCTGTGCTCCAATTATTTCACAAAAAGCATTTTAAAGCCCACGATCTGGTAATAATAATGCGCTTAACAGTCATGTGCCCCTGTCCGGTCCTTCATTAAAATTAAATGAGAAGGACGCACTGTACCAACTTCCAAATGGTTTTCCTGAATCTCCTCACAATTCCATTTATTCATATTTCTCCCATTCAATCTTTCTCAAAAGAACAAATCGAGTAAACTTCTGCTCTGAATAATTCTGAAAGTTGCCATTTTTTCCAAGTCTACTGTCATCTCGCCATTAACCATCACCACCACCACCACTTGTACCTTCAGTTCTCGACAAAATATAAACGAGGGACATTTTTTTAAACTTTATTTATCACACTGGTGACACTAGTCTCTCTCTTTCTCTGTCTAGAGGAAGATGAGTCTAACACAAAAACAGCAATCATGTCACTTTTCACGCAGAATTTTTTCCCTTTTCACATTATTCTATTTTTCAAAAGGACGTCGTTTTTATGATTTCTTTGGCTTTGGCAAATTGAAGGCCGTGTTCACGTTCACATTCATCTTCATCTTTCATCGTAAATTAATTCAAAACCAAAACCATAAAAGAATAGCCAAATCGAATGAACGCTGCTCAAGCGTCAATACCAATTAACCACATCATCCTTACCTACATTCAGCATTTTACATTATGAGTGCAATAATCACTTACTCTTTTATCCCTTCGATTCCCTTTTCTTATCCACAAACTTCTACAAACTATGCCAGAGATATACCCGATCTTATCACCCTCATAGAAAAACAAAATCTCAGTCGAATCTCACCAATCTCTCGTAGTTTACTGAGCTGCCTAGTAATTCATTACTCTCCTATGATAATCTTCTCATTTAACCTCAATTAGCTTAACATCCATGTTACTCGCCGTGTTAAAGTTATTAGGACGCAGCCAGATAGTTTATTCATATTCCTTTACATATCCAAAATACAAATAAACCACGCTGCATCTTTTGCATAAAGAACGCAGAGCATTCCAATGCTGAATGTTGCGAAGCGTGGAGACAAAAAATACAACGGAACTATTAACGCAGTGATGCAATCGAAAAGTATTGCACTACATTGCGGCTAACTAAGAGAGTTTCAATTAAAACTTCGCTACAAGTGTTAACGTTCATCGTTAAATCTCCTCTTTGCATCGTATGTTTTACCAGCACTAAGTTCTCATTAAACCACGCTAAAATAATCTCTATATGCCATTACTAACATTTTCTAAATAGCAAATAGTTTGGAACTTTATCGCAGAACCTACAATTAAACTCGTAGTTCATCTCACTTTTCGACTATTATCAATTTATTTATCGTTATAAGATATAATATGCACTATTCTACAACAGACTATAGGACGAATAAAATTCCCAGCGAGATATCTATATCAATGCAGCCATGATATCGCATACACTGCAGCGATCTAAGAAAAACCGTGTGGGGTCAAAGTAGTAATAAATAATGAATAGCAGTGATAATGATGATAACAGTCGGTAGGATTTAAATCCCACTGTAATTCCTCAAGCTCAACTGCGAGATGCGAAATACCTCCAACTAAAAAACGCATGCAGAGGCAGATATTCATTTGCTAAAAAGGTTACGCGATAGTCCCTGATTCTAGTCACATCTGAGTGACCCCACTCACTCAAAATACTTAAAATACTCCCTGCAGATTTCAGCTGTGGGCGAAAAAGGCATCCCTCACGTTCCTACTGAAGTAATATATACTGACCATCAAGACCCACAACAACGTAATACCGGCCAGCATTAAATCTCAGAAGCACAGAATCACACACGACCTCTGTAGCGAGTAAAACCTGGTGGAGAGGTGTATCAAAAACTAAATGCTACGCGTGCCTTGACCTGTGAATTACATCATAACACAAACAACTGTAAATAACTCAGGCCTTTTCACGCTTCTTTTCTAGTTCACTCCACGCGATACAAATCTGCTGAATCTAGCTCACGTCTAAAAAATACTCTTTTCTTCCCAAAAGTTTAAAAGTAAATCTTTCAGACCAAACTTTTATCGAGAATACTGGGAGTAAATCAAGAAACCAATGAGATTATCCTCCACAGTCTCTATTAATAATTAGCTGCATATCCACAATGAGTGAACTCAATTGAGCCTCATCCCTTCCATATCGTCTTCTTCAGTTGCGTTGAGTATTTTTCTAATAATCTCGTGTAATAACGATGATTGACGCGTAATCAGCAATATGGGCTTCTTACTGATTACGATGAGAGCATCTTTCACGATTACACATGAGAGCACCACACCAGCCCAACTCATATGAACCTTCAAGGATGATTGTAAATTGTAAAATCATTTTAAGTAGTACACACACAACATGAGAAGATTGATCATCTCTTAATCTATCCTTCTCACTACACACACACTACATCCCTACTTACCATTATTACAACAATAACAATGCTTAATGAAATCCTCATCTTTCTTGTGAGATTATTAAAATAACTCTGTTGTTAAAATTAGGCTACTTTAATCCCAATTCTGTTGCACCCAACCTACAAATCCTTACAACTTACCTAACTAGTGGAGACAGACTGCAATCTTGAGTTTAAATTGGATCCTATCTTTGTCATTCCTTTCGTTCTTTTCTTAAGTTCACTTAAATAAATAATTAGTATAGGGACTTGGGATGTGATGAGATTAAGATGAATATAAGGCAGGCTGTCAAGTCAATTATTATCGATCCACCCTCAACCTACCTGTTGGAAACGAGACTGTCTCTAGCCGACAACAGCTCTTCCTAAAATCGGATTCGTGCAGGCCCTTGTACGTCTAAA
>JAQGAD010001034.1:0-24283 GCA_034696625.1 Isotomurus palustris | reverse complement strand
TACATAACCTTTTTGCTTCTTATCGATAATAATGGGAAATAAAACATGCTATCGACTCTCTGGTATCCAGCTCCATACATAAATTATTATATTATGGTAACTTACTGGTCGGGTGCTTTATATGACTTTTCAGTCTAGTCACCCCGACCTTACAATACTCTTAACGAATTCCCTCAAGAACAGTCCAGACAACAGACAAAATCATACCGCAGTATACCACAAGGAGGAGGATTTTAAGACTGTGAAATGACTTTGAGTGTTTCGAGCCACAAGAGGATCCAAATTCTAATTGCGAGTTTTCTTACAGACACAATACTGGAATACAATGATATGATGCGTTGCTATCAGAGGCTCGTAAATGTAACAAAGGATTAAAATGTGCTACGAAACGGATAGAGAAAAATGAGTTTCCTTATCGTAGTGAAGAGTATTGGTTGATGACTTTGATGAGTTACTATTTGCCAGGGAATAATAAAACCTTATCTTATCATGAAAGCATAACTAACTACTGAGCTTCGTACCGTCGACGTAATTATATTGAGGATAGGTTGATAATTGTGCGATGATGCTACCACAAAGACCACAACCACTACCACCACCCATAAGATAAGAGTCGATTCATTGAGATTATTTTAGAAAAATACGGCCTAATAATTATCTCTCTACCTTATGTCGGTGGATTTTGTACTTGTTAAGATACGACGGCTAATATCAGACCATGCTTACTCAGAAAGCACACTCGATTTATATTTAAAAAATAAAGGTCTGCTGGATGCGACTGGATCTTTCGAGGTAGATTGAGTGGATGAGTTTTTACAAGGAAACTTAATGCTGCATTACATATATTGTGGGTGATTTTGACGAGATTGAGTAGGTTAGATAATTTGTGGATAGAAAACTGGAAAGCTGGGAAGAAGAAGAAGTTTGAAAGTTGATAGTTCGATGGTAGGAAAGAATGAGAACGAAACGAAGTGGTCTTGTGGATGATGATATGCATGCATGCAAGCCAGTTTGAGTGTTGTAGAGTAGGAATTTTGTGTGAAGTTTATGAGATGGGATATCCTGCCAAAAACCTACATTCCGGTTTTTAGTTTTTACTCAAGAATTTCTCTTCAAGAGTTTTACTACAAAATATTTATGGACTTCGGAGAGGAGCTTGGATGGCAGTACATCCATTATGGAACATTACACTCTGAGTTACATTACACATTAGTCACATCAAGACTCTCCCTGAACTCATAACTTTTCCTCAGGAATTTTACTACACTGCTGGTTAACACCAGCACCACTACTGACTGCTGCTCAATCTACTACACTTCTACTACTACAACCAAATCTTACTCGCACACACAGACGGACGACACGACGAGTTTTGCTGAATCAACTATCTCACAATATATATAATAATCTTACAAACTTTTACTATTGCTCAACTTGCTACTGCCTACTGCTTGCTGCTACACACTCCCACAGTGCCACCATGTCCTTGCTAGCTAATCAGTTCGTCTCCTTTAGTTTCCTACAACCCAAGAAGATCTATGAAGATCATGCATACAAAAAACCTTATGCATGCAAACCCAAAGACCCAAACTCTTCCAGCTTGCTCTTTTATTTCACGAGAAGAAGGGATCATTCATAAAACTATTTTACACACTGCTCAGCCTTCACGTAACTCACCAAGAGTTTCGCAGACATGTATGCTGTAAGCTGTATACGCGTTCACCCTTCCTCTAAAATAAGTAGTAGCCCTCTTGACTTTATTTTGACATGAGTAAACGTCTTCTTCATCCTTTGAATAAGTCACGACTCGACTGGCTCTAACACACTGTAGTAATGTCAAGGCCCAGAAATTCTGGATGTTCCTTCTAAACAGATTTTACTACTTTGTATATACAACTTCACTCTGCTGCTGCAGATAGACCCAATCTTCAACACACACATTATTTAAGGCCTATTCATGTGTGTAGTGTTCAGCAGTACTACATGTCATCCACACATGATTCCTGGACTAACTCGCTGGTCTTCTTTATTGGATTTATTCTCGTTGTTACAATTTCTAATATGGATTCTGCACGCATCCTTCAAAATATAATATTAATTGGTCGTTGGTTGTTGTTTGCACACAGAGTACAGTAGGAAGAGTACAGTAAGAATGAGACAATGTTATCTTTTAGAGTTGATAAATACTGAATGCGTAGTGAACTATTATCTACCATCCGCAAGAAGTAAGCCAGATGAGGAAAAGAAGTTTACAGTATTACTACACGGCTATTGCATTGTAATGATACTTTTCTTAAACTCTACAAACTTTACACTCTACACAGACTCTCATAGTTTTGTACAGTTGGTTAAGTAAAATGGCAATGGCAACTGTGAGTATTCATGCATGCTTTATTCATCGGTTTTTTGGCTGAGCACGAATCTAATGGCTTTATTCTTTCCTCTCTCTCTCTCTCTCTCTCTCTCTTGGATTACTCCTTGCCACACTTACGCCAAGTTCCACCTTTAAATTGTAAGATGCAGGAGGAACGACGACGAGAGATGCAAGACTTAAAAATAATAATATATACCAAGTGGATTTCCCACTGCTCTCTTCCAAGGAAGTCTGTCAAAATGATTTCATAAAATTCCCAGCGTTTACTAGCAGAAAGAAATGTTATAGAAGCTCCCATATATCGTTTACTTTTTTCATACGACGACGTGTACAAAAACTAAGCCCTTTTCTTACATAACATTAACTTATTCAATGACACAGTGCGTTCATCCAAGAAAACCCATGAATATTGCAGCGTTCTGTGTGTGTGGGTTTATAAAAGGCTCATCACACTCTCTCTCGACCAGCTACTACCAAAAGTACCGAAATACCTACAAACTACGGAGCACTAAAATTATAAGACTCATTCGATTTCACTCGAGCAAGAGTAAACTATTGCACACGCTGTGTTCACAATCATGGATATGAAAAACTATAATTTGTTTCCAAGAAGTTACTCTTGGAACTAGAAACTTTATACCAAAATATTTTTGCATATTTTTGTACCAACATCCCTAGCAGAATTGTTATTTCCTTTCCGACGTTTCCGACCACCACAACCAACATCACCCAGACAGTCTTCTCTCATGTCTCACTCAGAATATGATAGAAATTTTTAGCAATAAATAGAAGTTTTGAATCGGAATGCTAAAAACGCAGGAAGTTATGTATGTAGATATTATTTACCTTGTAGTGTTACTAATACTGACCGAGAACTGTAGAGAATATTCGTCCATTCCAAATATACTCCGTTACATATTTTGGAACTGGTATTGTTGCACTGAAGAATGGACACACCTCTCCACCAAACCCTTTTGGGAAAAATAAAGAGCGAACTACAGGAACTAGAGGTGTTACATTTTATCTGTTGAATCGATCGAATCGCAATATCGATCTCGATTCCACCCTTTTTTCATTTAACTCCAGCGATAGAACTGCACACAATTGAGTGAATAAGTCAGAAATGAATCGTACTACAATATTAACTCACGATGGACTTGGAGGATAAAAATGATTCTACTCGGAAGACCTTGGATTCTTTATATTGTTATTATGTGTGTATGTAATATATGTAGCAAAGGATGACCAAACCCTGTTCCATGTAGAACTTCATTCTAGTTCATTCTTTTCCTGAGGTAATAATACGGTTTCACACAACAAAACTTCTTATCTACTTACGGAGTGTTGAAAAATCTACACTCACCAGCCGTATTTCCTTTCATATTTTTATTTAAACTTTTACAATCAACATCCCTTATTTTCAGAAAGTTTCTTTAAAAAATAAAACTTGTTTGTATAGCGATAGGGTAAAGTGTAAGTATGCATCGTCTATGAAGTCCTTGAAAATGCAACATATATTCAACCTACAAGTTGGATTAGTAATGAACGATAAATGAATGATTCTACAACAGTTTTACTGCGGAATGTAGTTGACTGCATTTTTTCCTCTGCATCCTGCTGTCTGCCTACACCTTTTTGGAGTCTCTCAGCCTCTCACTACGGTTGGAAAGTATTAAAACGAGAAGTTCTCGCAAGAACGGATGGTGATGATAAACTCTGGAGGAAAAATATGTTGAATTAAGCTCACATTCATAAACTTAACCCAAGACAAACTTTTCATGGGCAAACTCATCTTCATAGATGTTCGGAGAAAAAGATGTTCTGTACACGAAGACGAGAGGAAAGTTAAACCACCCAACATGACATAAATAAAACATAAACAAGTTATATTATTATCATCTACTTTAGTTTCCTCCTTCGTTGCTTATCGCTTGCTCTCTCTACTCCAAGCTTCACAGCGTAAGAATAGTGCAACGGTAGAGAGACGCTTATATATAATCTTACTTTTACACAACCGAGGTTACGATGCTTCTTAAATCCTGTTTGTTTACCGTGCAAAATTTTACTATAAGGAATTCTGTTCGATATCTTCAATTGAGAATCCTCTCATTCATTTCACCCAAGGTCCGTGGTGGACCTATCTATAGAATCGTAGAACTCGTGTGCAGTTTACGAGTGCTCTAAGGGTGGAGTGTGCTCATACGAGCATCAAAGAAATATTTTATTCAGAAACATTCAACTTACATTTTACTGTACTTGACGAAGAAGAAAATGCAGATATATTTTCTTAAAGTAGATCTATTCAGTGGGCTGGGAGTTTAGAGTAAGTTTCAGAAAGATCAAGAAGAAAATGTTAGACTTCGTGCCTTTCTGTGCACGAAGGAATATATTCTACTACAGTTTCTTTGCACGTTTTACAACTTGGACTCTTGGAAAGCCTTTGAAAGCAGAGCGTAGACTTGACTTCCTCGTTCTCAAAGTAGATTCAAATGTTAACTATTTTTCTGGGGATGACAATCACAGTCATTCATATTTTTACACAGTAGAAATTCGGAACAAAACTTCTTTCACGGTATGTAGTTTGTAGCCTGTCTATGAATTGTAAAACGCACATAGTAAAAGAAATCCTCACGTGCTTTTCCATGCAGACATTTATTTCTACTCTCGTAGCATGAGTGAAATAGTTTACATTATGTGTTAAAAGTAAATCCCAAAGTTTACTTAATAAACTATCACCCGTCCTTCTGGGCCTGGCGTGTATGGTTGAATGTGAAAGACGTATTTATGGGCACAAGCAACCCTCCTGTTTGAACCCTCAACTCTGCATTATTATTATGTGATGCCTTTCTACGGAGCACATCACCATCTGGACATACAATCTTTGGGTAAAATGGAAGTATTTTGTCGTTCCTCTGATACTCATAAAGCAGGGAGTAAACTTTCATAGCAATTGCAGAAATATTCAGTCATGTATACAAAATAGTTAATAAACTAATGGAACTCGTTTTTTTCTTCCTAAGAGTTTCCACATAATAAGAGAACCATCGATTTCTCTCCACTCTGACATTTGAGAGCACGGTTGAATAAAAAGATAACTAATGAGTGAATCTGCATAATATAACGATGAAACTCTGTGACTCTCTTCTCCTCTTAATGCATTCTGTTAAGGTTAGTTGATGCATCCATCCGTAACAATTTTTATATCCGCTTTATGATGACTGGTGACTGGAGGTAGTTCGGTGGTGGAGAGTAGACCAAAAAATTCAGAAGGGAAAAAATTAAACCGGTGATTTTTTGTACACTACACATTTTACTTTTTATCGTAATATTCAGTGTGGTTAACGACACGCCTTATCCTCTTTGGAGCATTGAACACTCAACATTACATTTTACATTTACAGAGTGAAGATGAATATTTCTTGGGATTAACACACACAAAGATGAAGCGAGATTTATTTAGTGGTTGAACTTACATTTGCAAAGAGATCTTATGGTGAGATGTGCATGGAGTACATGAACCGTGAAAATCTTACGTAGGTAATAATATGCCATTTTTCTGTCTTTGTTCAACAAGGTGTTTGGCTAACATTAACATGAGCTATACAATATTTAAAGCACCTTTCAAATAATGGAAGTGCAAGGTACCACGAGTAAAGGCAACTAACTCACGATTTCACCGACACTGATGGACTGGCTTACAGGTTGGGCTTCACTTTTATCGTATGGCCACCAAACACCGGTTTGGTGAAAAAATGGAGAAAATGTTTTAAAGTTGTCTGGTACTTACCTGTAAAAGAAACACAAGAGGAAATCATTTATTAGACACATTAGTACTCATTATAACCGTAATAAATTCCTTCTCGCAACTCTCTTGGGCAAACCCAGAGCCAGAACGAATATTGGAGAGAGAAGGTTGGGGAGTTGGGGATTTAAAATTAAAATTCACAACACAAGTCATCTATTTCCTGTCAAGTTATCTCAAATACTATTGGACTCTGAATCAACATCATTATCATTAATTCACTAGAACCATAATAATTGTTCCTATCATATTTTTCAGCCCTCCAAAAAGACGTGGGAATTGTTTTCATAAGTCAGAATAATAATATTATTGATTACACAAAGCATTTCCTAAATGTTTCTTTCTCTCCTACGCGTTTAGAATTTATTGAGCTATTCTCATTGCACACAGACCTCTGCAGCAGCAGCAGCAGCAGCAGAGGTTGTTTTTAATTCAAAGCATTTGACTGAGTTGTCCCTTTGAACTTGTTTTCGCCTTGGCCTGCCAACTACCACGAAGGGATGTGGTCCTTACATTTAATGTAAAATGTAGCTGACCGCTCACAATATCATGCAACACCTGTCAGGGAACTACCATGAGCGGAGAAATTAATGACGAAGTTGTCGTGACCTGGAGAAGTCGAACATGAAAAGGTTGTGTGCTCCTCTACTTCACAGCAAATAATTCATAATTCTGATGCTAAAGATTGAGTTTTGGACTCAAATGAAGATGAAGCTTTAGAGTTCTCGACACACTCACTCTCTACTTGATTTTCACGTTAGTTAACATTGTTTTGACTTACTTTGTAATCTGAGGTGTTCTTTACACACAAATATCCTGCTGATTTAAGACGCTTCTTGTGTAGCAAACAGTGTGTGTGTATCTATAGTGTGGATGATCTACAGATTATATACTCACACGGTTCTTTTGCATCATTGTATTCATTAGCTTCGTCTTTACTCTTATAAGAAGGAGCAGCAGTGGCAATTTGGTGAGTGCCTGACTAGTAGTAGTCTAATAAAATATAATGGAGTTGCTCATCTACCCGCCCATTAGCCACATAAGACAGAGTTACACATATACGTGTAAACTCACATTACATATATACTGGGATGCATTAAAAGCTTGTCAAATCATACGAAGAGATATATACGTGTATTCCGTATTCTGCCACGACCATTCTTTCTTTCGAGGATGTAAGAGCAGTAGGAAAAACACACACTTCACTTGAGATAAAGCCAAGAGAACCTACTAATTTTTTATTATGACACTTCATATCCCTCGTCTTATTTATTTTAGGGAGTAACACTCATCCATCAGGCAAAAATATAATCAGTAATTTTTTATTGGCCTTCTTTCAAATGTTGTTGTTAATACTGGTTTAGTTAGTTTGTTAGTGAAATGGGTGTGCGGGTTAGTTTGTTAGTTAGTTAGTGAGTTAGGCTGCGAAAGGCCAGTTTTAAGTGTATACAGAGAGATGAGAGAATTAGTTTCATTACGCTTCGCGTTACATAACGTGGGGATTTTCTTTGTTTCTTCCCGTTCGTGGCATCATTTCCAATGCACAATTACTATCGAGGAGATCATTACAGTCAGGAGTGCAAATAAGTTATTGCATTAATAGTATGAACTAAAGCTAAAATGACTTTCATCATCATCATCAACGACTGCTCAAATATTTGTTTTTTATGACAACGAAGAATTCCATTCACGCCTTGTCTTCTTAATTTATGAAGCTAACTCCCCATAATACCACAATATGTAATGTAGTGCACACTAAAAAGCTTAGATAGCTTTAATGATTCAAATATGTTGAAACTGGAAAGATCTGCAAACCGTTTCATCATACCAATTTCGATGGTAGAAGAAGAAGGCCTGTTACACTCCAACATTTTGATTCTACAACGCTCCCTTATTTGGCAGTAGGTAGTCTGTGCACTGCCTACAAATGGAGAGGTTAGTAAGACCGAAACAAACTAAATGAAGTTGAAATAGTCATGGAGCATTTCACGCTTTCAGCTTATCAGTCAAATTCATTCCATGTATGTGTGAATTCATAGTCTTCACAAACGTATATATATATTTAAAATGTGACTCCTACAAGTTATTTCTTGTAGTGTACAAGATCTCACAAAGATCACGTTCCGATTGCAACAAATAAAAAATGTTTTAACAAAGTGTTACACCAACTGGCAGAGGCTTAACCTCTGATAGAGCATGCAGTGGTTGGTGGTGTAGTTAGTGATAGACGGTCAAAAGTTTCAAATTGTAAGTGGAGGAAAAACCTCTCGTACAATATAACATGTTCTGCCAACCAGCAACCAACAATCTTTGTTTCTTGTGTACTGAAACTCCCGTCTCTTTGCATCCTGATCGAGTAAAAAGTTTATGAAAAATCGAGAAATTAGTAACGCCTCTAAGCTCTAATATTAAACTAATGTAATCTCTGCATGAGCTAACACTGCAGTAGTAAGTAAGGAGAGAGTGAGTGAGTAGTAGTTACCATCAAAATTGTGAAGGCTCCGTGTGTACGATAGATAGCGATATATCCCACGAGAGCCCATGTTAATGCAGACACACATTGAAGAGCTCTTACGACCACTGCTGTACCATCATCCATTTGTTGGTACAAGAATAATGATTAAAGTATCATCAGCAGCATGAAGAATCTCGCTGTCAAGTTTTTATTTCTTTCATAGCATGTTTCGGATAGTTGGGAGATGCTGTACTGGAGCAAAAAGGAATGAATATCATCATCCGCTTGAGGAATGAATGCGAACTAGAGCCCGAACACAAGTCAAGTACTTCAATTTAAATCCATGGATGGATGAAGGCTTTCAGAATTTTATAATTATATATTATTTGAGACAAGAGTGGAACTAATGCCCTAACTAAACTACTTATGGATTTCTATCCACCAACCTCCGCTCATCTTTTCTGTCTCGTCACTCAGTCAGTCGTGGCAGATCATCGAGATTCACTTGAACTAACATTCAGCAGTCAGAGACTCTCTCGAGGACACGACTCTCCGTAGGAGACCAGAGGCACAAACTACATATTATAATTTGTGCTAACTTGAACATACATTCTCAGAATCATTCGTCTATGTTGAACCGTACACTGACTGTATATAAGTCTGTCTGTCTCTACTCTCTCCGTACTGAATCACAACGCACAACTTGACTTTTGTATGATTGGGAACAGAGAAAGAAGTTTATGAGCAGCTTAATGAAAATTCAAAGGAGAAATGTAGAAAGAATGAATGAATATCCACGGAAGGGAAAGTTGAGTTGGTGGCTGGTGGATTACTTTTAAAAATTAGAATAAGGAAAGGATTTCGAGAAAGTTAAAGCTGCTTGTCTGGAGCTCTTGAGTTTGAAGATGGCACACAGACGCGAGTTTGTGAGATGGAAATCATTAAAATTGAGGCTCCTATTATGACTCTTTTAATTATACTCTTATATTACATCACATAAAATGAATATTACGAAGGAGAAGCGCATGCAAAAATTCAAGAGCATGTTGAAGTCTCCATTGCCACAGCCATAACACAAGTAATCTGAATGAGAGACTTTAATTAAATTTTTCTCTTAGGAGTTCGACAGTATTCAGTATTGTGGTGTAACTGGCGCTGTGCAAAAGTCTCCCTATTGATGTTGTTAAACATTTTGCAAAGGTTTTCGCTTTACTGATTATAATGTACGAAGACAGAGAAAAACATTTTGCCGTAGTTATTTGAAAACATGAAGCAAATGAGAGTGCTGAAATGTGACAAAAACCGTGCACCCGTACGAAAGGCAATTATATATTGGGCCTTTCTTCTTCTTCTAGTCTGCTTGGCTCTCACATACGAATAAGCTTGCGTTACTTAGTCTACTACCACTGCCAGCACTTAAATACTTTTCAAAAAACACTTTTGAACATTGAACGCAGCAAACAAAACAACAAGCAGTACTAGGGACCCATCAACACATCGTTTTTCACCATCTTGCCTTCTTTAAAGCGTCAGAGACTAAATATCTCAGATTATTTTCGTTGCACTCATTTACTACTCATGAATTTAAGGAATGTTTTCATTACATCAAAGATTTTCACACTTTTTGCTTATAATTTCATTTCACAGTGTGCCTCGGACATTCAGCCACTTCACTAAAAAAAACTTTGCGAATGGCACAAAACACTAACTTGCGTATTTTACAACCTGCTTTGGAGAATACTTTGAGACTTGAGATATATTTGATTTACAATACTTCATTATCGTCCACTTAAAATATGAATAGGGTCTTGAAAAGCTGTTGACGCCTACACGGTTGCTTTCCAACTAAATTTTCAAAACTTCTTAAAAGTCAGGCATGAAAGATAAATAACGTAAGCTGACTTAAGCTTCGTTGTGGTTCAGACATTGCCATACACACATCGACAATAACTTTAAATCTTCCCTGTTTTACCATTTTACATCGTTGTTTACACTACAAATCCACATATTTAATCTTTTACTTCGTTACAGCTTCCCCTTAGTGGTGAATGTTACTCTGATGGAAATTTATGTCGCTTTGTTAACTCCATACAGTCTCTCTTTTAAGGTACGGAGGTGATTCAATATATACTTTCTGTTGGGCTTTTGTTGTTGTGCTGTATTAATGGAATCGTTAAAATGTTTTCGATGTTTTCGATACCTCACGTCCTGCGAAATCTATTTTGAAAAACTACAATACACGACTGTGTTATGAGAATTCCGAATGTTGTGCATATATCAGAATACATTATACAGATACTTGCATGAAATATCAACTTATTGACTCTAGAACTTCCAATTAATAAAGCGGGTCTTACTATATGAGGCTTGTAGTATAACAATAAATAAATAATTTCGTACCGGTATGAACTAGTTCGAGGGAATATTTCCTTATTTTCGACGAAGCCCAAACCGAGCAGTGCAAAAAACTGGAACGAATTTGACTTTACACAAATGAACACAGCTGAACTGTAGCAGTAGAGTTGAAATCAGAAATTGTGTACGTAAGGAATTTTGAACCTCAGTATCGGAAAACAGTGACTACTGACTTTTGAGTTTGTATCCAAGTAGTAAAATAACATATAAACTCGAAACGTACAGTTGGAAAGAAGAATAGGAAGAAAAACAAGGAGATAAATTATGATTTTATGGCCATTGCAAAAAAGAAACTGCCTGAGTCAGAAGTTAAGTCGACACTTGACACTGTTATTTTGAGGCTTAGAGTTAAAACTCAGTTGGACTTAACTATCAGTGGAAGCAGCTGAATTTGCAAAGTATGATAAATTGCATGATGATGTGATAGGAACGGTTGTCTGAATACGACAAGAGACTCATCTGAGATCACTAAAACAATCTCTTATTATTATGGTGTTTGATAGAAATATGATACGATGGTCCAGTCCATCACTCAATTTCAATACACGGTGAGGTGCAGATACTCGATCACTTCGAGAGAGTTGAAGCAGCATCAGTAAAGTCAGTAAAATACTCGAAGACTGCACGTGCACATTTGAACCAGTTATACAACTCATGTAGTCAGTATTAAAAGGACACATTTATAAGTTGATATATGAGGCGAAGATCATCATCGTTCATTTCATTACAAGTTGGTTTGTTGGACTAGAAATGGAAATGTCATAACCATGCCTATTTGAGTGGAGAGCGTATTTTTAATACTGGGCAGACTTCGTGATGCCATGTTTATTAATCTCCCCGCGTTGAATGACACTTTATCTCCTTCTATAGAGAGTCACCATCATCATCCATCGTCAATTTTGTGTGTGCTGTACACACAGAGCCTACATCTCTCTCTCTGTCTATATGCCAAGTCACAAATAACCTCATATACTACTTACACTTTTAGCTTTTAACATTCAACCCATCATTCCACTTAACTGACTCAAGTAATAAAATACTTAAATAACGTAAGTGATGCAAACCCTTATAGGATTAAATTGGTTAGCACAGCGTGTACACTCATGAATTTGCACACTTGCAAATTTTTATTTTCCTTTAAATCCTTTTTTATTCCTGTTGTTTACCAGACTCAAATAATGATTTATGGGAAGAGAAGTGCAAGAAGCAGTTCACATTCAACATTTAAGACTATACAATACTATACATATTAGACAGCCGAGAGAGTATTAGTAATAATAATACTCTCCTCGGTGGCTTGCATCTCTAACTCTGGTGCTCCTGAGCTGATTGCCTCAGCCATCACTACGTTTCAGAACAGTTGAGATTACCTTCAGACATTTGCAATGTTATTATTATTATCTTTATTATCATCGCATGCAAACCTAGATAAATTATTTAAGCTTTTGTTTGATGCACATTAAATAATGCACCTTTCCTCTCTGCACAGTTTATCTAACCTCACTTTAAAAGTTTATGGTTACTTACAAGAAACGTCTTGATGCCACTTTTTAGCTGATTTTACCTCACAAAACTCCGCAATATTGCCAGAACACGCGAATCTAAAACAGAATTTGCCAGTTATGGTTATAACATTACTCTAAATTACTAGCTTACATTCGTGCACACAGACAAAATAGAAAAAATCCTATATATTCTTCTACTCTTTTATGGCACATCCAATTAGACATAACATGCAAGACGGATTTGGACTGCATTAGCCTGTTGTTAAATAAATTGTATATTTAGGTAATTTTTTCTGCTTGTGTATCCAATAATTCACAAAGAATCCAACAATGCCAAACAATTTCTATTTTATTTTGCGAGTATGCAGTAAACTTAAGATGTGCTTGAAGTTCGAACGCAAACGAAGTTAATCAATCCATCCATAAAACAGCACGCTAGCAGTATCGCTATTACCTGCAGTGCATAAAATATGCTACGCGGTAAATACTTCAGGATGCAGTGAGGGCATTTGTAGAAGGTACACTACCAAGCAAATAATATGTGATGCAAACATCGTATGTAAATGAAAGTTTTAATTCTCCTTGTCGTTCAAATAACAACTGAAAAGGTTTTGGCCACGAGCCTTACTTCTACTTGTCCGTAAAACCTAAAAGTTTAGACTCACCAGCAGCAGAGCAACTGGAAAGTTGACTTGAACGAGAAACCTGCATTGAATGAGTTTCTCGGATTTGAAAACCAGCCTGCCTGCTTAGCCTTTAGCAGCTTTTGACTTGGACCACAGTTACTCTAACAAATAATGCTTGCATTTACATTATTTCAACTCCATTACTGTTCACAGACGAAATACCCAGTAGACGAATAGTTAGTCTTGCTCTCTTGGACTGAGCCGAAACATTGCTACAGTATTATAATATGTGATGAAGAAACTATTCCACCATCCAAAATCCAAAACTCCATTGTACTTGGAGGCAAAAGCAAACTCCGCTCGTTAATTACATACAAGCTACACAATTCCACGAACTTGTGCAATTAAACACAACTTCTTCAAGTGTGATTTGACTACAACTTGTACCTACTCTTTACTTATTTAAAGATTATGCTCAAACAAAGATTTACTATGGACAATATCTCAGGCCTCCACGTCTCAAATCATTTTACAACCTCTATACACTCCTCTATCAACACTCGGCAATATTCATCAGGCAGGAGAGCGTCGGAACAAAACTATTATTACCACTGACTGCTACATTACACATGCGTTCTACGTAAATCTTACATTTCTTCTAGAATCTAGACTGAAATTCTCCCTAGACGAACCCTGATTTCCATGTATGCACACAATTATTCGGGGATTTGGTTTTTACTCTGGAATGAAATGAGTTTTCTCCACTATCGCGTCCCAAACATCCGGTTGTTTGCTCAGACTGTACGTATCCACTCCCACCACCCTTGATGATCACGCAGACCAAGAAAACTTTAAGCCCAGTGTGTGTGTGTGTGTGTGTGTGTGCATTATAAAATCATTAAGAATCCAAAATCCTAGTAAATTAAAGCACAATTTGTTCACTCTTATCATTACTAGCATCAATCATTCGAGGTCAAAATATGCATACCGTTCTGTGTGTTCTGACCGTTTTCTTCCGCAGCGGTTCAGAAAGCAACAAACTATCAATTAAAATAGTTTTATCGTTAGTGTTCATCATCCTTTCTCATTACGGGCTTAGGAGTACGTGGTGAAAAAGTGCAATTGGAGGCAAGTTGTATTTAACATAACTACAAGTAGTTATATGCTCTGGAATGAATTCAAAGTTAAACTTGAGGATATATCCATACACACACACACACACATACACACTCATTTCATTTTACAAGGCTCGTGGTGGTATGTATTGAGGTGAGTAAAATTTAGCAGCACTTAGGGAGCTGTCGAGAGTTGTAAAAGTGGTTACACTGGTATCTTGTGGTACGAGAACTCGGTGTGGTGTAGAATAGAAGAATCCAATTCAATGATACACTGACCTTGAGCCCAAGTTACTTCTTTACTTCTCGCTCACGTACGTAATAGTAATAATATATCATCATACGAGCGAGTAGAGTAAAGCTCCACAATGAATGTGGTAGCCTCGTAATATTACCTAACTTTTTCTTTTATCGTATTCCATCCTCAACTTTACTTGCATCTTCGCAACCAACCAACAACTCACTTACTCACGACTACGACTATGTTTATTTGTACTCTTCATGTGTAAAACGAAATTTGTGGATAAGAGAGAGAGAAGGAAATCCTCGTATAAAGTGTACAGTGTGTTGTAGACTGTAGATGTTTATTTATACGCCATTCCTTGAGCGACTGAATAACAAATACACGAAGATGTGACGACTGCTGGTGTGCACAGAAAGAAATTTTATCTCTAGTTATCAGCTAATCTGTGTAAATACTGTGCATATATATATTTGTATGTGTGTATGTGTTTATTATGCAACTTGATGCAAGAAATTTAAAAAAAGAATTACACCTAACTGCTTCTCTATCATTGCCAAAGTTGCAGCTTTATTTAAATGATCAAGTTTTTCCTCAAACTACACACGAACATGTCATAAGAAGAATTAAATCAGTTTTTTTACCAACACAAAGAGAATTGTGCATTTCATATTTTATTTTCAGAGAACACATCCCTTGCAATTATCATTCATTTTTTGTCCGCTTTTCGCTTCAGAAACAATGCAGTTTGGACTACCTTAACCATTTTAATTGCAACAATAACTACTGCCGAAATAAGGATACAAAATAAGAATAATTCTAGGTTGTTTTTCGTGTGTGTTATTTTAACCACACTTTCGTACAACTTTATAACTACTTTCAGCCCCAAGCTTAGAAAATTATAATCAATCTTGATCTTTTTTAGCAATCATTCTCACGCAATATAAATTCTTTATTCTACAAAATCTTCATCACTTCATAACCATTTAGGTTTTCCAGGTTTATGGTGCAAATGAAATAGTAACACCTCGTGGAACCTGTTAGTGTTGCTTGTGTAAAATGTTAGTCGTCAGTCCACTGCACTTAAAACTTGAAGTATTTAAACCACGCGAGTTTGTCTGTTATATGGCTATGTTGAAACATTGTAAATTCCAATTGTAAAGCACCAGTAATATGAGTATGACCAAAATTGGAAGTTCCAAAAGTAACAAATAAATATGTCACTACTTGGAGAGTTTTGCACGCTCAATTTTTAATACACGAATTGCAGTGTGTTTTGTGTGTTTAAGTCTAAATTGTGATCCATCAAGTTGTAAGTTTCTTATACGAAGAATGAAGCATGTATGATTCAGTTACAATAGAGAGGAAACTCTAACAACTTTACACTTTGAATTTGCACTGTGTCGTTAAGTAGTAAAATGCTTTGTAGTAGTAAACCAATATAATAGACATATTGAAATTGAAATACCAATATTGCAACAAAAATTTTAAATGTCTATCATATATAGGAACAAACGCTTTTCAAACAAGAACCATAATCATAACTAATTGAACTAAATCTGCAGTCTATTCCTTATACTCTCACAATGGAAGCTCACATCACATGTCTAGCGCATGTTTGACAATCATTTATCGTCAACACTAAATTGATGCTTACAACTTTTATTCAGAATTTTCAATTATTCTTTTCAAGTGGTTAATAACACGAAGAAACCTTCGCATTAATATTTGATAATATCGGCTCGAATTAAAGAACTCGTGCTTTTTTGGCTTTGCCAATTTGAATGAATAAACTACACAACTACACATAGCGAGTGTTAATAATATAAAAATATCTGAGCGGTATTCAGTTATACCGTCTGCGTCTGTGTAGCAATTTAAAATCCAAATCAAGATCTTTCTCTCGAAGAAGTATTTGAATTTAAGTTGAATGTCTGATATGTGTCTGTTGTCTAAGTTTTGAACATTTTGTAGTAATGATGTCCATGTATCAAGTGGAGCAGGTTGCATTGTTGAAATAACAATGGGTAACCGGAGGAGATAAACATGAACATGAAATATCATACGACGAAAGAAGGAGTTGTAGGTGAGTCTGAAAAAATAGACGTAGAGTTTTTATTCCTATCGAGAATCGGCTGTCATGCTGAGAGAGATAAAATGGAATATGCAAAAATGTTCATACACAGCCTTTTGGGCATCACGAAGCTGACATCACACAGAGAATCAAGAATCAAACCAAACTACCCATCAAAAAGATATTTTGTTGAGATTTGTTGTAATAATGCACACTAGCCGTCAATATCTCTACGCTCTTCAACGCAATCCTTCATCATTTTATGCTTCTTCATCACCAGCCTCGTTCTCCAACAACTTCTCGAGAGCCCTCAATTTTATTTCGAGAAAAAGAAGAAGCTAACGAATTGATAAATTATCATTGACTTTTCAAACCATACATCAGACCACTTTGCACATTTTTCTTCACTACAGATAAAGTAATAAATTCGGCCATTGCTCAGTCCCACAGTCCTTACTCATGCAATTATATAAAATGAAACCACGAATACGGCATTATATATTGTTAGACGGACATTCGTCAGATGCATTGATCGAAATCGAGAAGTATCTCTCAAGTGATCAACATGGAAAAGGAGGTGGTGATACTACAGGCAAACTTCATCAAATGATCACCAACTACGGAGGAACGACGATTGCAAGATTCACTTATCTACGATTGTTTAAATCCCGTCTTTCTTTCATTCTACTGTGCATGTGTGTGTAATATGAAGGTGTCGTTATCTTTTTGGGTATTTTCCATATGTATTTTGCCTTGCCAATTTATTTTATCAATAGGAAGAAAAAAACCCGGCCAATTCATTTATTTATGGATGGATTAGCACACACACACACACACACACATTGATCTAACTTTGAAGTATTATTATTGTAATTTCGTAACACGAATGAAAAACCAATTGAAGATTGTGTACAAATCTGTTTATGCTGAATGTAGTTCATATTACTTCGCCTACCCAAATCACATCCACTCTACGGCTATTTATTCGCGTGTTCATTATTGGAGCACAAAAATATCCTTAACTTATGAAACAATATGCAACTGCACTCATTCACGCCCATAAGTTAAATGTCAGTTCAAGAGTTTACATGATGGTGATTACATAGATAACTCGAGTTCAAGTGATTGTACGTAAATTTATGGCTTTTATAAATGTCCTCCAAAGAAGACTAATGTCAGGAGTTAATAAATAACTGCTTGTTTTGTGCAGTGAATTATTTATTTCATCTTCACTAATAATATATCCAAATTTTTAACTTGTTATTTAAAAACCCAATCTGATTTATTTATGCAGATAATGTTATCTTGATAATGTGTAAGGAACGACCTATGTGAACTATTTTTCTTTCATCCGTCAACAAGCCTCTCAAAATGGCCGAAGCGAAAAACTATTTTTTAAACTCAGTCAAAGCAAAAAAAGTAATTTGAAAATGAAAACTTTCTTCCGTACTAGCTATTTTTTTTGTGAGATTGAATGATTGGAAATCTATCTGGAAAATTTTAACAATTTTAACTGCTACAGCTTCACAAATCTACACTATGCGAATATTTGTTTTAAATTTAAATAAAATTCTGGCGCCTGTATAACTTTTCAATATTTTTCACAGGTGACATGAAAAAATGTAGAAAGGTAAAAGAAGTGCAGATGCGATGATCTCATTCAATCAGTCATTAGATTTCACGGTGTTGTTCACAGATGAAACGTGGGGCCTCATCTGGGCTTCACAGAAATTGGCAAAGAGGAAAGAGTCTCTGAACTTTCCATTGACAATTGATAACATTATCAATGTCAATCTTTGAAGAAGATAAAAGAGTGTAAAGTATGCACAGTTGGAAGACTGCATTACCAACTCTGTTGTATACGGTAATGCACACAGCAGAGATCAAACAGGTGCAGTGTCTCCCAAACTACCTTGAAATGTCTCTTTAAAACCTGAACTGTTAACTCGCAGTCTTAAAACTTTATTTTCTTAGGACAATGAATCTCTCATGAACTGAAAAGCTATAAGTCTCTCATCAACTTCTGTACTGCCGCAGTCTGAGTAAGTTCTCGCTACACAAGTGTATCGTAAGATCTCATAATATCGGGTGTTATTTACAACAAGGCTGCAACTTGGAACTCAGTGAAGCACATCTTCAATGTCAAACTCAACCTCGAATTGGCTTCGCTTTGTCACTCTCCCATCAAAAAGACAAACCATATCGAATCTTGCGGATAAAATTGTATTACTGATTTTACTTCCTCTCTGTCACTCGCTACAGACTCAAGAGATTCAATTGAAAATCACATTCTTGGACTGAACATATCAACTTTACTGTGTCACTCTTGTCACACTATCCACTCCCACTCCTGCTTCATCATCATCATCATCATCATCATCAGTTACATAAAAGACTCTTTTGTAACTGCGAGATTAGTTTATAACTAAGTTACACTCTCATTGTAAGCTCAGTTTCATCCTGGAGGTCAAGAGACACATACACTGACTGAGAGTAAACTGTGGTTTTTCAAAGAGTCAAAATACTAATGACGAAATGATTGGACATATTCAAGCAGATTCCCGTACTTGTATTCCGGTTCAAATTACACTTCAAATACACTTTGAACTTCACAGATTGGTTTGAAAGCTTTCCTACATTATTATTGCATGTTCTCTTTCAGATCCGCTTCGGACAAACCAAGCTAATTTGATCGCATCATGATAATCATTATAAGAGGTCGACACTACACGAATCATTTCATGTATTCTTCCCATCCTTTTGTATTTTGTAACAATGTACTTCGTCTGTACTAGCTTGACTGACTAAGAATCGACACGGCCGCAAAATCAATCTGCACTGTCATTATTACTCTAGTACAATTCAATAGGATTATAATAATGTGTTGTTAGACGACTTCGAACACAGTATTATTGTGTACTCCAACCTCCTTTCATATCTTAGGGCCATTCTTCTGTCATACTGTAAATTGCTTTACAAAACTTGATACATTAAATGCCAACTGCTCTACTGCGCTTACTTCAGCTCGAGTGGTCAGAAATTTTGAACCACTTTAATTGCTTATTTTGGATTAAAATTTATTTTAGTTCTTTATGGCTTTCCAATTCACAGATTTAAAATACAATCAATGATTCGAGTAAAATGAAATATCTCTGACGTAATATTGATGACATCGTCGTGAGTGACAGAGAAAAGAGTGCATGCTGCCGCCGTATTATGTCTTTTGATTCAGCTGCCCAGTTTTTCATCTGTATGGAAATTATTATGCAACCTCCGCGTTGTATATACTTCGCATGTATTCGTGCAGCCATGATTTTCTTAAATATTCGATTTCACGTCAATACGAAGAGATCTATATTGTGTGAACCCAACAGGGTGAACATAAAGAGTTGAACAAATTCAGCAAAAACTACGGCACGTCATGAAACACTTCCACAGTACTTAAGTCGAGGACAATGAGACCTTTATGTGAGAGAATGCATTTTCATCTGAATGGTCCTTGACGAATAGGGTTTAAAGCAATTTAACATACCAGAAACCGATAACAAGATTCGGCTCAAGATCTTGGATAATGATGATGGTTCTTGTAGGGTTTAAGAAGATGGGCACAGGGAATAGAATGACTTGTTCTTACACAGAAGGAAAAATGAAGAAGGGGTAGCACAGAAATATCCTCAGTTAGACTTACCTGTAAAAACAAATGAAAATTACATTAGTCCTTCATTCCCAAATTCATACTTGCATAACTCATTGTACACACTGAAGACAACCCGGGAGATTTACTCTCTGACAACTCTGACTTAACTGACACAATGCCAAATGATCCTTCTCCCTCGACTAAAATGAATCAACGACCAAATCTCAGGATCGTTAAATAGCCCAGGTTAATGATTCGTAAATTGCAACGCACTTCAATCATTTCGAGCCAAGATTGAAGGGACGAGAAAGCAGTAAGTTATTAATCCATCTAAGGGTATGCAGTGAATTATCAGTCAGAGAAGAAAATTAAAAGCGTATCTGTGAACTCCTAACAAAAGTCATTTAACACGGTAAGCCGTAAACACACCTCTTCTCTCTCTCTCGTTTCATCATCTCATCACCAGCCATAGCACCTTTGGTTCATACAAAGTGAACATACTTTCATCCTCCAAATGTAAGGCAGTAACAATCAAAAGGAATTCAAGCCTTCCCTTTTCTGGAGCCAACAAAAAGTAACATTAGCATTAATAATAATCTAAAACAGGATTCGTATTCCATTTCTCTCTATTACTTCTATTACACTGCACTGAGTTTTGTCCATTCGATTGTATAACACAAAAGTTTCCGAGTATTCCGAGTACACGACGACGACTACGTGCATACAAATACAACTCTCCCAGCCGTCTTTCTCCTATCCTCTCACTCTTTAGATCTTTTATGAATGTGATTCACGCACAGATTCAATTTTTACGACCTTCAATCCAATCCCATCTCATCTAGCCATTCGCCTCTCGCTCTCTCTCTCTCTCATCAGTTTTATTACGTTAAAAGATCCTGGCAATGTCTGCCTAAGCTGATGATTCCCTTTTCTCCATCCCCCACCAAACCCTAATCGTCATTCCAATCCCAGCCTCATCCAGGGCCTAGGTCAAGTCAAACTGAATAACTAAAAATGAGAGAAACAGGTCTGTGCTGCTGGCTGCTCCTGACTCCTCATGTTGAACAATGGGTTGTCTCAATATAGAAGCCGGTTTTTACGGGTTCTCTCTCTCTCTCTCATAAGCATTATCCACACACATTTCTTCACTCAGCTCTGCTACACGTTCTTTGTACGGACAGCTATTACTACACAGCATTATTTCCAAAGCTCAATAAGTAAAGGTCTCTTTTCCTACGGAGAGTAAAACGGTTTTTGTACACATCTCTGGACTCGATCTCCTGACTTTTCTGACTGAGAGCACTCAGTCAAACAATATATGCAAAGGGAAAACCTAATGAATCGGAATGAATTCGAAATCTCTCTCAGGGGATCATTTACAGAAAGAGAGGTGTATTGTACTCAGGATGACATTCACATTTAGTAGAGTACACACACTCACTCTCTCTCTCCCAGGTTGAACTCTGACCTGCTAGTCACGCAAATATCATTGATTTAACTACAATACACTCGTGACAGATTTTGTTGCTTTGAAATACAGATCCGCATTATGTGTGTACTCTAAGGTTGATTGAGCTAAAGCATGCATGGCTGTGTATTCGAGTGAAACGCTACACGATCTTCTTTCGCTTGGATCATGAAACATCGCCCTTATGCTTATGTATACTTCTTGCACACTGCCCATTGCAATGGTTTGCTACTTTCTTATTTTTATGTGATAAAATCAGGTTTTGAATGTTCTCCAGTTCACCGAGAGCGAAGAAGTCTTGCGAGAGAGAGAGAAGATTGGTTGCAAGAGTCTTATGAAAGCAGTCGAGAGAAGAAATACGTTCGAACAAAGTTGCAACTAGGGATTCTTGAGTGGGCTATTTTGTAGACTTGAGCGTTGAGCCAACTATGCTTTTTGAAGTTTGTTAATCCATCCTAATTTGGCAATCCATAATTTCCTAATCCCTGTACGAATCTCACTCTCTCACTTGTCTGCTACTTACACTCTGCCTGTTTTCTATCGCTCTTGGTCTTTTGGTGTTGTCGAGCCGGTTTACCTGCTTTTCATCCCAACGCAAGCTCACACTTCTCTATCGCCTTTTTCTCCTCAACTATAATCTACTTAGTACAATAGTTTTATAGTTCGAGAGAGCTGAAAGCAATAGATTGGTTGTGTGTGTGTGTGTGTGTGTGTGTGTGTTGTATTACACACACAGTCAGAAACGAGTCAGAAGAAACACAAACAGCTATTACTACTCGACTACTTCCATTAACCAACGCCATATGGAAACCGAATCAAGGTTGATTCACTTGTAATAATCATAGTTAGTGGTAGTATAACAAGTGAACTCGCACACTGTATATTTCCCTGTCTTCAGATATGCAGCATTAGTTTCTGCTCCTATTCGTGCACGTTTGCTCGCAACCAAGAAAAAATGTGAAACTAATATCATCTTCCAACTTTATCTTTTATGCATTCTATCAAGCAAGAAAACGACCCGCATGGATGGATTGGCTCTACTCACACAGAGTTACCTTTTCTACTAACCATTGCGTAATGCATTGAATATGCCACAGAAGAGGTAAATTGAACTCTACACACACAAGCCAGCATCATACAAGTCGAATGATGGCTCACAACTCTACTCTACTACTACTACACTTCTATAGAAGAACACAATAACTATACAGATGGAAAGGGTATTATTGAGATTTTACATACATATTATCATTCAATTGACTATGTTATATCGTCATCGTACATTCAACGTCCGAGTATAATAGAGGAACATGAGCTAACCTAGCACATTTTGTCTTCTTTGGTCTATCTCTGGCTTAGAAATGAATAAAAAGCGGAGTGATTTGAACTTCAACCAGATTAAACAACCCTATAGGAGATAGAGCATGAATTGAACGCCTCATCATCTTCATCAACATCACAGTCATGATCATGGAAATAATGGAGAGTCCTTTCAGATTAGATAGAGAAATAGAGTGCTGGCTTGACTTGGCTGCTTGTTTGGCACGGCATATGATAATAATACCAAACTACTACAAAAAGAAGGGATTGGATCTTCTCAAGTTTAAACTCCAATCTGTTCTCTGTTCTCTCTCTCTCTTAAAAACAACCTTGTCTACTACTACTACACCAATGCAGAATACAAAGACCAACGAAGACCAACTTTACAATCCTGTTTTAAAATCCCCTATTTTACTTCTTCCTAGTCATTACTGACTTAGGCTCTCTCGACGATCTTCCTGTGTGTGTATGTCTTCAGAAGAGAGTAGAATAGTAGAAAGTACGTATATCCGTATATACGGGTTGTCCATGGAAAATGTATGAATCCTAGTAGAAATAAGACTGCATTCTTTGTTCGGAAACTCACTAAAGCCTTTTGCTACTTGAAACTTTTCAGTATTTTACTCCTCCTCCACTTATAAACTAAGAAAATGCCTTTCGTGCTCATGTAATTTAGCCCCAAAAGTTTAAGCTATGAAATGAATTGGATTGCTGCTTTTGTGTGTGCTGCATCCGCTCATATGAAAGTACAATTATCTCCGAAGTTGCTCACTAATGACCAAGCTAGCTGGAGATGAGTCTTGAAACTAAAAGATTGTTCAGGAGAGAAAGACGAGAGGTAAGGAAAAGAGAGAGAGAGAGAGAGAAGTCAAGATTAAGTTTAGAACAAGTAGTCCTTTTATCTAAAAAGCGATAAATTCACAGGGAACAGATTTCCACGTAGACCCTTTGCCTATCCTTGTCATTCATTAGTTTTATAGCTTCGCTTTTCTCTGTGTAGCCGTCAGCCGTGAGGAACTAATCTTACGTATATACACATTTTACACAGTATTCAAACTCATACTTGTGTATTTACGAGTTCATGGAAAATATAAAGGAAAACATGAGTTACAATGTTTAATATTATACGCTCCATACACACACACACAACTGTAGACTTTCCCATGCGGTCGTAAGCAAGTTCCCTGGAACCCCTGTAAGGTTGTCCGACTAGGAGCAAATCTCGGTATACAGAAATGGCCCCTGTTCGGC
>JAQGAD010001033.1:0-24287 GCA_034696625.1 Isotomurus palustris | reverse complement strand
CTCTATTATATTGCTTTATTACCTAATCCTGGGGTTATCCTTGTTCGAACACTAGAGCCTCAAATGTTGTAACAGAGGTTATGTAGTGGCAATTATAATTCATTTAATTGTTAGCATATGTCTGTGCTAACTGAAACCTAATATTCTCAAAATTTTCTATTATAGGGTGGCTTCGGATTGCGGCGAGTCAAGATTCCTCGTTCTCACAATGGATTTGGTTTTACTCTCCGTCATTTCATTGTATATCCGCCAGAAATATATGTTGACGTAAGTACATGCTTCTTTGCGATTGATTATTTTTCTTAGAGATGTGATAGAAAATTGTGTGATATCCTTATTTACCCTTAATTTGGTGATACAGGATGAAGGAAATTCTCATAAAATGCGGCGCCCAAGAAGAGTGGTGAAAGTAACAGAACCCGTGGATACGATTTTTGTGAAAAGTATCGTGTTAAATGGTCCAGCAGATCGAGCTGGTTTATGCGTAGGTAAGTACGAACGAAATGACGAAACTGAAATACTTCAGATTTCCACTTTACAAATCTCGGGAAATGTGTGGTTTATTTCGATGAAGCATCAACTTTATTAGGATATTAGAAAACACGCATTATGAAAGTTGTGATTTGGTACACGTTTGATGCTGAGAGCTATGAATTTTGAGTGAGAAGCGAGTTTTGCAAGAAGCTGTGCCTTTGATTTTATCAAAAAAAAGAAAGCTATGTAAATTCATGCAGTTTATTGGTGTCCTGTACTTTTAAGTTTCTTGAGTGATAAATTGTTTATAGAAAACCATTTAGCCTTTGGCATTACTGGTTTGTCTTTCAATAACTTGTCATCAAGTCATCACGCATAAAGCTACATTTGACATCACGTAGATTAGAATGATAATGCCTGTTGAACGCCTCAGCACCTTCGAAGCAACTCAGTATTTACAGTATTCTATTAAGTAATTATGCATCAATGATTTGTGTTTGTTAAGTTTTTGATTGGTTTTATTTTTTTTACTTTTTGAAACCCCTCTCATCCTGTTTTCTTTGGTGTGCCGTGATCTGATTATTTACCTTCTACCACACTTGCTGCGTGCACCTTTGGAATGCGCTATACTAGGCGATCGCATAGTTAGCGTTAACGGACAGACGATTTTCGGTAAAAGTTATGATCAGGTGGTTCTACTAATCCAAAGAACTGAAGATAAGTTGAGCTTGGAAGTGTCTCCTAAGCAGTTCGATACGTTGCAGCTGGTAAGACCTTTCTTCACCCCCAAAGAATGTTTGCTACATCTTTTCTTAAATCTCATCAAGGTTAACTGTCTTATTTGTTTTTTAATTTCACGAAATGTAAGCATCTGCTTTTTGTATCTTGCTAGAAGTTAAACCAAGCTGCTTACTGCTAATACTGAATTCCTAAATGAGAGTATCCACCACGCTCATGCAGTTAATACAGACAGTGGGCTGTTCCTTCCTGCTTTGCAAATGCTTGAAATCAACTAAAACCTAATGGATTCTTGATACACATAATTTTTTAAATTTAACTCTTACAATGGAAAGAACTTGACAGTTTAAATGACAGTAGATTTCACGCGACTCATCATTTATCGTAGGTGTATGCTTTTGCATCATAGATCCTCCAGAAAATGTACCGCAGTTTATTTATCTAACATGTTTTTAACAGTTCTGAGGATTGTGTTTATGTTTTTTCATACTGGAGCGTAAAATACGCATATCTTAAGCAAAATTTGGGAAAACTTGTTTTATAATAGTAAGTGTACGGTAGTACGGTATCAAGAGTATCAACTCTATTGTACATCGTATCGGAGAGTAATCTGGCAGTTTCCCAAATTATTGGCGAAGTCTAATATAATTTACATCCATGTACATCATCGTTCTCATTCATTCTTCCTCTGTTCAATCTAAACTACACCAGAGTTTGATCTCGCAGTTTACTCATCTACAATTCTGCAAAAATCCCAGCTCTTTTTTGGAATCACTTTTTTGAGCATACAGTACACAGTACAGTGTGCAGTTGAGACTGTGATTTGTGACTAATTGGAAAGTCTGGGGATCCTGTAACTCACTTGTACGCTTTGAAGGAACTCTAAGAACTTTATACTAACAACTTCCTTAATTTCAGTCACTCTGAAATTTGGGTTAAATTGCAACTTAAATATAAATTTTCAATTTCAGTTTTTTGAAGAAACTGCTTATCGCCCAGAAACAAATCAAAGGCCAAACTATATCACAGGCGGAAGTTCCCAGCAGCAGATATCTGATTATAGAAGTTTCGAACATCACGATTCATCGAGATATTTACCAACATATGATCGCAGCAATGTGTTCAACAACTCTTCTTCAGACCCATTTTTCCTAAACTCTAATCATCACAATAATTATAGTATGTCCGCTCCGCATTCGAATACTTCGAATTCAAACCCGCAATTATTCTCTCACTTGCCCCGACCGACTCCATACAAAAGTTCTCCTGTATGGAATTCTACCCTTGCAGGATCATCCCAACTGCCTGCAAGGGCTGGGAATCCACCAACATCTGTCAGCTCAAGCCAGTCCGCTGGATCGCGTCAGCAATCTTCAAGAAGTCAACCACAGACGTATTATCCCTTCAATCAACAAGAACTTTATTCGTCTTCGCTGTCTTACGGTGTATCTCCCCTCCGTAAAATTAGAGAAGAGACGAATTCTGGTGCAAAAAGCGCTGAAAGTATCTTGGCAGGAAATGATGACGGCTTCTACGATACTTCACAGCGCTCTGGTAGCATGGAATGCCTGGCTGGCATGTCCAACTCTGACCACAGACAACTCAATTCAAGTGGAGATTGGAATGATATGGGACCTGGTTACCGTTATAGTGTTGCCGTTGACGGAAACACTAGTGTGAATACATCTAGTCAAAGAAGAGAGTCGACAGGGTCCATGCCCCACCCTAACAATGCGATGGTGGTAACGATGTCCAGTACGAATTCCAAACTTCACGGTCCTTACAGAAACCTTTCTGGAGATTCTAATTCCATCACAGTTCTTCCCGACCACCCAGATAATTTTTACAACAGTACAAGTCAACACGGCTACGAAACTAAAATTGTGGATAGAATAAAACGTAGTTGTGAACAAAAGGATGAGTTTCTGAAGCGTCCGAACCAGCCTCTAGTCTGGGCACCTCAGCCGTCGTCATCAGCAGTTTTTCCTAAAGAGTTGTATGCACAGCCACAGAAGTTCGAAAAGATTCCATGGCCTCCAGCACATATTGTGCCCACAGTGACCTCTGCAAAGTCCCCCCTTACTCAGAGCTCGATTGCAAACTCTTCTAATAGTGTCGACGGCCAACCAAAGACAATGAGTAATAATAATGTGTCAGTTGTGACTGTTCAACATTACCCGGACTTCGTGTATTCTCCGAGAACTACTGAAACCCATGAGAGTTCAGATTACAATAGTGCTCGAAACAGAAATACCCATGTGTACAATAATTCCACTCCAGTCCAAGACGCCAGAAGTATCAGTCCCTCGTGGTTGGAATATGCTCCGAAAAACCGAACTACGATTGTTGGAAGTGGGAAGCTCCATTGTGATCCTCCTTCACATTGGACGTCGACTATGGGTTCATACGATGCGTCTGTTGAAGAGGACGAAGAGGAATCTGGAACCTTTTCTGCAAAGCTTGAGACTGATGTTGAACCCGGAGGTACTATATCATCTTATTCTTGTTCACCTTCAAACTTACTCATTTCGGCTGTGTTCGATTTATGAAATATTTAGCTTAATAAAAATAACGTAGAAAAAAATTAGAAGTATAATAATTGATATCAGTAAAATAGGTAAAATTTTAGCTTTGATTTGAGTGAGAACTAATAATTATCGGATAGTCCCTTGAGTGCTGATTCTGTTAACCTTCAGGCCTATGGATCCTTGATAGTAATGTCAGGAAGGGTAAAGGATATCCCTTAACTGGCTACCTAGCCATTCCTCAGATGACCTATTATGACGAAAGAAGTTACATTCATTCAGGAAATGGAACTCAGAATATGCCCTCTGAATCACACCACCAGCAGCTTCCCGTTTTGAATGAAGGCTTTATTATAGGTTAAAATGAGTTGTTACATACTATTCTATGTACTTGTTATGCGTGCTTTTATTTGTTGTCATTCAAATCACTACCAGACGATGTTTTCGTCGATTTGCAAGTCCCTAAAACCTAACAAATTTGGGAACTCGAAGTAATGTAGAATCTGGAATTGTAGGCACCATTTTAATTTAAGCTCAAAGTATTACATTTGCTTTACTAATCAGAGGGATTTATATTTTAGTCGCGTTCCAGCGTTCATTTTAAATATAAAGTGACTAATTTCAATGTGCATAAATAACATGCAAGTTTTTAAGAAAAAAATATTAATCCAATTTACTATTTACAGATTCTGAAGATGTCGTCTTGAGACGGAAAGATGGAGAACTCAGTGGTAAGAAAATATAAATAATAATTAAAGAATTACGTACCATGTTTTGTGATAAACCTTAAATCTATATTCTTCGTTAGATGCAGAAGGTGATCGACTTGTTCGTCGAGTTTCCTATCTCAAAGCAACCTCTTCTCCAATTGATATGGATAGGAAAAATTCTAGTCCTACTTCACCCACTAAAAGGTTAATTGATTTTTTGTATATGTGAAAATTAACTATGCTTGTCTTACAAACACGCAATCATGAATCTGAGGTTAAATTAATGTTATCTGTTACCCAAGACCTAAATGCACTTGCAAAAAAAAACACATGAAACCTTAATCTGTGATCATTCTGTGCATAGTTGTGACTTATTGGGTAAAACCACAAATCCTGATGCGGGTGGGGAACGTCGACGCAGCGTTGCGAATAAATTGTCTGCGGAGTTTTTTCAAAAAGGCAGAATAATCCGTCTTAGGCAATTTTTTGAAGACCGAAATCAGCCTCCATCCATCTTTAAATACAGTGTTGATAGGTCCGCTAAGTGTTTTTCAACATTTCAACTGCCTTAAAGTCTGTGAAATCGCTGACGTGATTGGCTTTAGATTAGATTTTACACACGTGAGAGCGTATTGAACCTAAGACAGATTTTATATAATATTATTGCTGACGTTTATGAAGTAACGCATTATTTTATTTATTAATCTTTTAGTTAGCAATTTCAATCCGTAGCGGAGCATTATCAAGTTTGTCTTTATCCAACTGATCCTAACGTATTCTGAATTGTTATTTATGTGCCTGATGTTATGTCTTGTGAAGATTACATTGTTAATAGTTTTGGAGTCGAAAAAGTATTTAAGTATCGAAGTACTCATATAGAAGTAGATTCTGTGGAGTGTGAGAAGTACGGTAATGCCTGATAATGTCTGGTCTGGTCTTGCGTGCATTAATTCTTGATAAGTTCGCTTGCTTCGACTCTAATAAAATGTATTCTTGCAGCCCAACAACGGAATTTAGAGGTTTCGGAACCTTCCGGTCGGACAAGAACCCTGACGCGTCTGAGATCATACGAGAAGGGCAGATTCATTTCAAAATTCGCATAGGAGAAAGCAAGGTTAAAACCCATGTGTACTTTCTGTTGGTGGGTATGGCGTTTCTTCTGTTGGGAAATATTATATTTTATATGATCGTAAATTGAACGATTTTAGTTAAGTTTCACAACAGAAGAGATAGCCGGTATGGAATTTTCTCAAGTTATTAAAGATTATATGTACTAATATTTTAGCGAGGTGGGTACAATCGTTCCTGGAGGCAAGGATGGGTCCAAATACGAAGAAGTGGTTGCCTCTACATATCCAAAGAACGACTATCGAAAGATTCAGTCGTAATATCAGATAACACTGTGATAATTGCGCTTAGTTTAAGAAGTGGAGTTACTGTTGAAGAAGCAGATTACTCTAAAAGAAAGCACGTGCTGAAGTTAAAGACCAGCTACACTTCTGAAGATATTGTCCCTCAGGTCTCCTCCGATAGCAACATCTACTCCTCTTTGAATGCTAACGTACCATCTTCATCTCAAAATCAACCTTCTCATTCCACTTCTGTTGAGATTCTTATTCAAGCCGAAGACTCTCACGACTGTCATCATTGGGTGCAGTGTCTTCACACCCAGATCGAAAACAATAATTTCTGCACAGGGAATTCAAGCAACTTCAAGGGAATATTTTTTGGAACTGAGTTCTGTCCGAAGCCAAAATCAATTTTAACTTCTTTACTTCCTTCGCCTGCTGCTACTGCCATATCGATCCCAGGTCAATCTTCCCAGTCTTCGGACAAATCTGCCAATAATGGAAACAATAATACTTTACTTCAGCCAGGAGGGAATGTAGGAAACATTAGTGCAAGTCCAAAAACTAAAACGTGGAAAGGAAAAGTAGCTCGTGGTTGGAAGAAGGTTCACAATATTATCGACACAAGTGGAGATTCGAAAATACCTAATCCATATACGTCCCTTCCACCTGCGGGCACTACATTTGGCATCAACTTAGAACTGTGTCCTGCAGGAGACAAGAATCCTCTAGTGCCAAGAGTGATTGAATATGGTATAGATCTTATCGAAAGCAGGGGAATCGACATGGTAGGTGTTTACAGAATTCCCGGGAACAGTGCGTCAGTAACGGCTCTTACAGATAGACTGAATAGAGGGGAAGACCCAAATCCCGACAAGGTAAAGTTACATTGCATTATACACGATTTGAAAAAAGAATCTAAGTCATCTAAGTGCCTTACTTACAATGTACTCCACAAGAATCTATTAATTGAAATCGTGATTTTGATGTTTGGAATAGGATCCTAAGTGGCTTGATGTTCATGTTGTGGCCAGTTTAGTTAAATCATTTTTACGACGATTACCGGATCCTTTACTCACTGACGAGAGGTATCATGCATTTATTCAAGCAGCGGAAGATGATGATGACCCAGAAACGTGCTGCGAAAAGATGCAATTTCTCATAAATGATCTCCCTCCTCATAACTACGAAACGCTTCGAACGGTTATTTTGCATTTGAAGAACGTTGCTGATCACGGAGATAGCAACAAAATGTTCATAAGAAACTTAGCAATCGTCTTCGGCCCTACTATCGTTCGCACTGCTGATGAAAGCGTCACTAATTTAGTTACTGATATGAAAAATATGTGCAAAATTGTGGAAATTCTAGTTACAAATGTAAGTGTTCGCGTCCCATTCATTTAATAAATTTATTCATTTTCTTTAATGCTATTGTTTTGCAGGCCAGTCAGTTGTTTAAGTCCAGTCGTAGAGAGTCGTGCTACACCCCTTCACCTCCATCCGAGACAATAATGAGTGAATCTGCTGATTCAGCTTTACCTGTTGCATTATCGGATGCTGATCCTGGGCCTTCGTCTATCCTAAGTTTTCAAAGCACAGCTGAAAGTGTTTCTGAACGGTCGAATATTAGCACGAGACCGTCTGTATCTCCTGTTCCTACAATTGAAAGTAATTTCTAATTTACATGGTGTAAGGCATTAAGTATTTACTAAAATTTACTGTGATTTGTAGGTGAAATAAAAAATTCTGTTTTGAAAGCTGCCATGCGGAAAGCGTCACAGAAGTCTCAGAGACAAAAAGCTCAAAATGTTCATGTAAGATTTTGTTATTTTTGTGAAAATTATACCTGGCAATCGAGTTACAAGTCAGCAAGTGAATTTTACATGAATAATTTTTAGGGTGTGCCTACAAAGCCATCTAAAAGAACCAAACCTATTGACGAAGCGGGATTTATTAGATCGTATGCAGGGCTAAATGAAGAGACGGAACAGAGAGTTAAGAATTTCGAAATGGAGACTCGGGCAATGCTATCGAGAGAAGACAGATCACCTTATTCTAGCGCGCAAAATGTTGGAGCGGGACCCACCAAGCCTGTTAAACTAGAAGACCTTAATATCAACAGGCTCAAACTTGACGATGAGCTTCAGAGAGCAAAAGACGATTTAGAAAATGAAGACTTCTATGACCAGCTCGCAGATAACCCATCTAGTACGCCTGTTCGATAAAGCCCTGACTGTATGTTGTGTCCCTCGCTTTAATTTAGGCTTGCTTTGTTGTACAGGTATAGTTCACCACCGAGACCGAGCACTGCCTATGTTTGCTGTAACACCTGGAATTAGAAATCTCAGCAGTAGTAGTATTAGTAGTTCAAACTCCAATAATACGCAACTGTCATCATATCAAACTCCTGTTACAATCAACAGCAAGCCAAGTGCAGCTGCATTTGCTGGATCCGAATCTCTCCCTCCCAAGCCACCACATGTCCATAGTTCCGGTTCTTCTCTTATAGGACCCCAATCTAAAAGTTCTTTATCATCCTCCTCGTCACCAGTATCGCCATTACGGCGAGTTGGTTCGATGGATCGTCTAGGAGCCGCAGATTTCAATCCCGCGTCGTCTAATTCCACAGCAGCCATGAAGTTCTTCGATAGGAATAAAATTTTGGACAGAAAATTGGGCCCTATGCCTTTCGTTCCCAAACACTTCGGATCCCTGGATTCTCTTAAAGATATAGCGAATGGTAACAATAATAATGCTGAAGGAACTGTAGTTAATTCGGGTGGGGATGGCTTTGGGCACATTACTAATGAGATGTTGGGAAGGGGTATCACACCAAGAGATGACTATTCACCAAGATCATCCGAGGGTAAGGAACTAATGCTTTCACTCGGGAGCTTTCTATTGCACCATCCTTAGAGAAATCCGTTTTCAACGCAAATTTCCTACCTGAAATCTATGAATCTTTACTCTTTGTGTAATCTGTTCCTTTTATTTCTATAGCTCGAATAACTTTCGCCAGACCACGCTACTGGTATTCAAATTTTCGACATCTGACGACATAAATTCCTTGTCAAATGTTTTCAAGTATGTTTCATTATCCGTGCGTGAATTTCTGAGTGCTCACTGAATCCAATAACGAAAGCATGTAAAACTAAATCTTTTAATGAAACGTCTTTGGTTTTAAAAATCACAATGTAATATTAAACACAATACGCAAAAATTAACCCCTCAACTAAAACTGCCTTAAATGTAAACTTCTAAACTTTAATTAGTTAATTTATTCATATTGCAAATATGTAAGCTTATACATCAAATGCACATTTGCAGGTAGCGATCTAGTGACGTCGCTAAGTAGAACTTTAGAGAAAAAGCTTCAGGGCTTGAGACGATCTCAGGAGCGCACCAGTACCGCGTACAGTAGTCTGAGCAGTGGTAACAACATGGACAGCCAAGATGAAGGTGAAGGAGAAGTGTTTGATGACCAACACGAGCCTAAAAGGCTTGTCGTGAAGCAAGTACTTGTGACAGCATCTGACGAACACCAAGAACAGAATCTTAGTGATTTCCCCAGACCATCCGAACAGGCCATCTCACCAAAGACAACAACAGATAAAACTACTGAAGGAAAGAAGATTCCCAAAGTGGCCAGCAATGGATCAGCCAGTAAAAGAACCTGGAGGAGAAACTCGATGTTTGAAAGAAAGTTGAAGCGAGATGATTTTAATCTGAACGGTGGATCAGTGGCTAATGGAGGAGAGCATGAACACACGCATATGGAAGGAGTACATCAGAATGGGGTAACACTAGTTCATATTTAACGTACAGAAAATTATTGCACGCATAATTCATAATTGTGGACTTCTTTAGGGTGTTGGAAATGCCTCTTCTGTTTCGAATGGAGTAGAGCGGCAGGCTGTGAGCAAGGACACAAAGATGTCATCGAGTCGATTCAAAAGGGATTGTAAGAGAAGACATTCACTTAGTAGTGCTGGTGATATCCTGAGCTTCGTGTTTGGCAACAAAGACAAACAACTCGGTGGCGAATCGGCATCAAAAACGAATTCTCACAATAAGACACTGTCAAACGAGGCAATTGCGACAGCTTTTACAAGTACTGGAATCTTGGAATCTCACGTGTAGCAGCTAAACTTTTGTGCACTATTGCTGCTTTATGTTGTTCAATTGTGGAGCATGCTTACGTATGACTTATGATTATGGTGTGTGAAGAAATAAACAGTAGACGCGAAAACGCAATTTCTTGATTCAAATGAAGAGATGCAGAGTGTTAGTGTTGTATCGTAATTAGCAAGTGTATCTCAATCACTTGGCATTATTATGTAAGAAGTAGGACGATAAAATAATGATGTTTTACATAAGTAGTTTATGTTTGTACCGTGCTGTGATGTGATGTTTTGAAATAGTTGTACCTTCACTGTAGTTCTGGTAGAAAATAGAGTTGTAGTGATGTAGAGTTTTAGAATTAACAGTAGACAGGTTAGCAATTTCGTTGTGGATCCGCATTTATGTAACTATTATGCATTTAACCTGCATGAAGATATATGCTGGGCAGCTTCTGAACTAAATAAGTGTAAGTAGCAAATTATAATATCAGTGATGATTCGTACCGTTGTCAGAAACGGCATGAAGATCAACTGGGACTGTGTAAAGAAATGTGCAGCCTTTTTGTCCGACTGAGTGAAAACACGTTTTTGTACACCAGCTAACTGTCGAACGATCGTGAATCGCGAGTACTAATAATTTGTTGTAATGTCCAGTGTGATACGTACTTACTTTGTAAAATGAAATCATTTGAATGCAGTATTTCAAGATTAATGAATCGATTGAGGAAATGCTACAATTTTTGTGTGCTGAATCGGTTGTAAGCTGGTACTTAAGAGATGTAGATTATTTTAGTCATAAGGAAAGTAACGAACGAGTAATTTATGGCTAAGGTACGGTTTATGATTACAAGACTTTTACGCTTTACTAATCCAATTATTCTAAAAACAGTCTTCGTTTTGTAATCTTGTTTACAATAATATTGTTATTCTATAATGACCGTCCTCCTATAAGAAGGTTTTTAAACCACGTCCCGTTTTGTTATGATGGGCAAAAGTCAAGTTTGCAATTAAAGGAAAGCTAAGCGACTCCAGTAATCGTATCAATAGTATTTTTAAGCTGAAAGTTATTTTTAAAGTGAAACTTTTAGGGTTGTATTTTTGATGCTTATACACACTTCAATTCCCGCAACTTGTGACAAACATCGTCTGCATTTAAGATGAAGTAAATGATTATTTGATTTTTAATTGAACAAAGTTAATTGAATCGGTAGCTTTGTTATTTATTACTCGACGGATGACTTTAAACTACCTGAAGGTGAAAATACACAAAGCCGTTTTACGACTTGTCATAAACACACATTCCCAGTTGGTGAAGTTTATTTCCTTCCCTGCATTTGAGGATTGGGATATCAACGGAAGGAGATACAGGACACATTTCTTGCATTTCTGCGGTGCAATCAGGCTTCCAACTATTTTTTGTCACCCTCAACACTTCTCCTTCGTCACAGTACCCTCTTGTCATGGTTTTGTAACATTTCCTTTTATGAGACGTCCAAAATTCCAGGCTGAACTCATCTGTTTCCAGGCTCCCTTCTTTTGTCACATGAATGCTACTCTTGCAGTAATTTGTTTCACAAACCAGCGAGTAGGATTCATTAAGAACCAGCCACTCGTTGTCTTTACAAGGGCCCTGCAGCAATTTCATCCGACATAACTTGAACATCTCTTACACAGGATTACTATTGTTAGCAAAATAATTACCCGACTAAAGACAGTGTAGCACCGTTGGCTGTCTGGATGATACACCAAAGGTCTCTCAACAGTTTCACAACCTGGGATAGAAGATTTAACTTCCACGATGTCATCACAATCACAGAATCCTGAATTCGGATGATCCGTTGCATCAGGATGCTTGTAAAAAGTCATGGACTCTCCACAAGGACCGACAGTTCCTTCCTCGTAACACTCTCCTGTTTCCGTATCATGCAACCATCTCATTTTTCCAAACCTGAGCAAATACGAGTCAAATCACAATAATTCATGAGTCACTCGGAGCTCTGAAACTTTAAATGCAAAACTAACACACAACTCTTCATTTATATTCGAGGAATTGTGAAATCACTTCATGAGAATTGAGAACGAAAAAACTTGAGAAACTTACGAGTGACAAGGTGCCCAGTGATCCATACCGTATATTAAGTTTGGATTTGTGTAATCCACAACCAAACCGATCCCGTTATGTTTTCCATGTTCCTCAGATAAGTTCTCAAAAGAACGAAGCGTCACCATTGAAGCCAGTTGTTTTTTAAAATCAAAGTATACAAGACAGAAAAGAACAAAAAGAAAACTCAAAGCAACGACGAAGGCAAATGTGTTCGATCTAATCATGATTTAAGGCTCTGAACTCATGACTCGTACCTCAGAGATCAATCTATTGTGTCTTGAAAGAGATCACGGTTGGTTTGAAGTGGTTTGGAATTGGACATTATCTTACTCTGAAAGCATTTAAGGCATCTCGCACACAATCGATTAGCACCCTCGTGGAAAAGACAAATTGAATTTCAAATTAGGGCGAGATGAGACATGACGATAGCACACAGATACCTCACCGAAGCCCTTTATTCTCGTGAAAGACACAAATCCCCATCATGATCTTTCTTAGGTGTACACAGAAACTAGAAACCTAAGAATGCATCTAAGAGTCCGCTACTACAGCTAGTAATGCAATACACTGCACGCCATACTACACACAGTTTAAAACAATCGTGGACACAGAACAAGAAGCTAGAGAGGTAGAAGAACATGACAAGAGACAGAGAGATAGAACTCATTTCCTTGGATTTATGGATTGGGAACACTTGCTCAAGAGGTCCCTCCGACTTCCTGGCTTACATTGTAATCGAAAGATCTCCGAGACATTCGGAGGACATGCCGTCTTCGATTTTGGAGAGAACCTGCATCTGAAAATCATACGAAAGATGGGATTACAAAAATTATTCTTTAGAGAGAAGCTTCAAGTTTCAAGGAGAGAATCTGTGTCATCATGAAACTGAAACTATCTACACTAGTGAATTGTAGTGTGTGTGTAGTGTGCAGTCATTATTATCGGATCATTACTTTGGGAGCCAATGGTTCGGTGTGAAGTGAAGCTTATAGGATTTTGGACAGTAGCCTCTGGTATGTGTCATGTAGCATTTGTCAGAAGTAGAATGGGAAAATATGAACCGAGGCGACGAGGCATCTCCTGGAGAACCCGAAGCTCCTGATGAACAATGATTTTCCGCACATACCGGGTAGAAAGTATTATTTAGCACGAGCCACTTCCCATCTTGACAAGGGCCCTGTGGAAATGCAAACACGAGTTTTACTCTCCTAAGCTGGGGAACGCGGTGGAACACACGATTAATCACCCTTCAACTGTAAACTTCAGTGTAATGAGAATAGTAGTCTGTATAGTGGCAGGGAGGTATTAATAATTCGACCAACCTGGTCAAACGCAGGATAGCAACGATTCCTCTCAGGAACGAAGATTTGACTCCTCATATCTTTTAAGCACCCAGTTAAGTTCCGATTATTTAGAAATGTAACTTCCAGCTCAGTTTCCTTCCTCGCGTCGAAACAGTCACAGAATCCTAATGCTTTCTCCGTTCGGATTGGGTGTGGGAAAAACAACATGTTTTCTCCACATGGCCCTCGGCTATTAACTTCATGGCAATCTCCAGCTTCGTCTCGTAACCAAACTTTGCTTCCCTTTCTGTAAATCGATATTGCTTAAGTATGTGCAAACCCTTGTGATGCAGAGACGTGTCAATTGGACTGTTTACGGGAATAAATATCTCGACAATCTTACTCTTTGGGACATCCTGGTGCACTTTGATACGAGATACCTGTTGCAGGAACGACAATCAGGATTAGGATGGATAAATTTTTAAAAACTAAAGGTACTCTTCTACTATCCATTTAGGAAGTTGAGAGTATTATGAATATTCCACCAGATGTGAAGTACTACAGAGCAGCAGCTTAGGAACTGTTTGTTTAAGGAGCTACGGAGTATATAATTTATGCGATGAATTATACGCAAGCATTAACACATTATCAGCACAGCTTAGGGGACACGAGACGTGTTTATAACAATGCCAAATCACAATTCTTGATCTGAGAGATCTCCAACGATAGCAGAGAGAGTTTTTTGCTCAGCAGACCAAGAGAAGCGAAGTAAGAAGCATGACTCCAGTTTTTAATGTGTTATCACGAAAGGTCAGCAGGCAATGGCAGGCATACTTATGATATTAGTGATTGAGATCTACGAGTATGTCTGTCTTATAGGTATGAATATTTCAGTGCCTTGTTCCTTTTGGTGTGCTGCAAGCAGGTTTTGCGAATAAAATGCTGGTTCCGAGAAACCTTCACATGACGCAAACTTGAATGGGGAGAATCAATTTCAGTCACACTGTATAGCAGCAAGCCGTACATGGGGAAATGGAGTATTTGCAGACTTTTCGTCTGCCAACTACTTCAACTGCAGGATGTCGATTTCTCCAGCGAATATGAAGTGTTGTCTCAATATTGGCTGAGTGGACCGCGGATAGTTTTACTGGACATATATTTGATCTACTTAATTCAATTATACAACCAGATGTCTTAACAGTGAGTAACAAATGAAACTGTACTAACTCACTTATCTTCTTGCTCTGCATCATTATTGTATCACATTCATGTCTTCAGTAGCATCACTGGTTAATTGAACAACTTGACTTGTTAGGTATTTGATACTTCTAGGATGCGTTAAATTTTAAGACGTAAAGTAAAGTTGGAAAGTGATTAAATCTAAAAGTCACATGTTTAGCCCGATTAGAATCGATTGAACTTCATGTGAATTAATGTAAACTCCACTCCAGACATGCTTGTGTACCTATTTGCTCCAAGACATTTCCAGACTTCAATTACAGTTTAAATTGGGGAAACAATGTGAGCTGGTGACCGTCTAACCTCAAACTTATCGATTTCAATAAACGAATTGCTTCAATTACCCTCAGTGAGTGGTGGTAAGAGTCTGTACGTACGTTTAATACTCGGTTCAATGAGTTAAAAGCTAATTTCCTCGTGTAATATTGTGTGGGTTGGTTGTTTGTAGTCACAGTTCCAATACATACGTAACCCATTTCGCGTATCTGTGAGCAGTTGTGGTTGTGGTTGGAAAGAGATGATTACAACAATCCACACAGCTATTTCTTCATCAGCACCCAGACTTCCATAATTTTCATATGCACAACTTCATTCAAATCTAATCTCTCTCCTCTGCTATCCAACTATACACTCACGCGTCGATCAAAACATAAAACATACATTATACTAACGAGAAATATCATGTCTGCTAAGCTCTCATAATATTCCTAGCAGGACAATAAGCTTATTTCAGTTTCATAGAACTCTCCTTTCCCTCAGGCAATAATCCTACGACTCGACTACCGAAGGTAGTTTCTATTTCTACCCACGTCCAAGTAAAACATCCTTCACCCACGCCACAGAACTGAATGGATTTTACAAAGGTTATTAGTACGTCCTTCCTCCGATAACCTCCGATCCAGTTATCACCCGAGTATCTCTGAGTAGATTGCATTCGGGGCCTGGTAAACTTTCTCCTTGAACAAATGAGCCAAGCAGCAGCAGCAGCAGCAGCAGGGTGAGGTGCACCTACCCCATTCCCTCCAGAAAAGGAACTTTCGCTGAGTACGCAACCTTCCAGGTGTTTGTGGATAACCCGTGAACCTAGTGACGTACTTTCTCACTTTCCTCAGAATTCTCGCTCCAAAGCCCCGTAACTTTCCACTGGCTTTCTCCACGGGTAGACTCAGTCATTCAACGATTCCCATCTCTGCTGCTCAGTGGAAACGGGAGAAAGTTCCGAACTCACCAACGACTGGCTACGAGTTGGAGCCAACCTTTGGAAAGCTATGAATGGCAGTGGTGGGTAGGATAATATGCAATAATACCCACACCAAACCTCTTCAATCGGAGGACTCGGAAGGACACAGAGAAGAAGAGGTGCCTTGTAACCCTTAAAGATATTTCCGTTCGCTCCCGCAACACATTCAACAAACATCTCCCGTGTAATTCGTTTAGGGTTGCCTATGTTCCATAAATGATGTAGTAGTGTAGTACATCTCAAGTGGAGGATAGTTTCTTCGGATGTACGTGGGAGATGTGGAGTGAAACAAGACTATACTTATCATCATCATCACAACTACAGTTGTAGTGGTTGGTTGTGTAGGTGCCCATCACATCTTCCTTTCTCTCACATTAGAAACCTGAGCGAGTTTATATCTGCATCTCCACTGTGCTTCGTGTATTTGTTCTCTCTAACAAGTGTCTACCGTTCCTACGGCACTCTCCATCAGTAAGACTTTAGCTCTTGTCTTTTTCAAACTTCATCCGCAGGCTCTCACAGCCTGTCACGACTGAATTCCAATCACTCTCCTCCTCTCATAACTCAGGTCAAGATGAGAAAAATTACATCTTCCAGGATGTAGAAACTAAGCTACGTGTGTGCAAGCAGGGGTGCTCCTTACTATCGCACAACATATGTCATCATATTAAGACCTTCAGATAAGGTTCACAAACACATCTTCGTTACTACATGTAAAGTCAATGTAGGGAAAATTTAACCCATAACTCTGTAAAGAAAGCGTGTAGTAAGTCGTGATTCCCAACTACAGTGTTACTTGAGACAACGATGGAGTAACAATGGAAAGCAGTAATTTTTAATGCCTCATCACTTCAACAAGTATTAAAGAAGATCTGCCTGCTCGAAGACAATGAGCGAGAAGAATCAGAATAATGAAGTCCTTCTGAATTTCACTTCCTGTTGCAATTCATCCATCAAGGTCGGAGGGGAGAAAGCAAAAACTAATCACCAACGATGGAGTAGAAAAGGGATGTCAATCAGCATGAAGACGCTTTGTGGTGCTGTCGTGTTGTTGAACGTCGCTTTGTTGTCGCTACCGTCATCTGCAGCTAAACTCCCAACAAGCTACGAAGGATCTCCAGCTGAATATTCACAGTCAACAGCACCTGGAAATGTCGGTAAGTCTTGAGAGAAAACCTTTTTTGTTTACGTAAAAATACGACAACGACCAATTTACTACCTGCATCAAATGTGTGTAACTTATACGGGTGAGGTTCAATATCAAGCCATCTCTTAGGTTAATTACCATTTACCACTTCACCACTTTAGCACGTCAAACGAGTTGACTCCAATTTTCTTCCACTGCCAGGAAACTGTTTTAATAGTTCTCCAGCTATTTCGTTTCCTGCTCAAAAGTCAAAGAAACTAGCGAAACTATATTATGCTATGCAGTTCTTTTACGCTAGCGTTTATTTTAAACACGAGCTCTACACACTTAAATGAGAATAATAACCCTGAGCCAACAAAGTCAGACCTGAACTGCCAAGCTTTGCGTACGACAAGACGTGTGGATGGTTTTTTAGGGTTGAGGAGAAATTTTATGAGTCCTTAAATTGCAGGCATCAAGATATTATAGCGAGATAGTTGCATAAAAAGGGAAAGCGAGTGAAATGATGTTGGCCGTAGTCATGTGAGAAGGCTTGTCAGCTCTCCGTAATGGTGGCAATAAGATACGGGACGTCTTAAGACAGTGTGGGTTTCTTAATCTCATAAATGGTGTGATGTCTCACGTTAAGGGGCAACCAAGATGGAAGTTTTAAGACCAAGAATTCTTGTCACATCACATCGATTTTTGGGTGGGTGAAAGCGTATCAGCACCTGTAGGGACTGCTGCTGTTCTTTCCACTTTCACATAGACTTCTGTGGGAGTCACCAGGTTCATTTACTGCAGGGTGGAAAATCAATCGTGAATAATACTACCAATAATAATAATAATAATAAGAATAATAATAATAATAATAATAATAATAATGCCCCGTGCAGACAGAAGGCATAAGCCTATTATTTTGGATGTTTAAATTTTCTATAATGGAAGTGAGAGGATTGGAGAGTTTCAACGTAAACATGTAAAACAATCTTCTGCACTCTCGCAGTGGGATGTGAGCTATTAACAATGGAAGATGAAATGAATTCGTACAAATTGGTTACCTGAGATGACAGCCCAGATTAGGTCTGACGTGAGGGCTGTCCTAGATACGTGTCGTGACGCAAACAGATCCCAGCAAAAAGTTACCATTATACCTGCACAGTCTCTCTTATTAGCAGCAACAAATCGACAAACAATTCAATTGAATAAAACTTCCTTCCTTTCAGACCAAAGGTATTCGTATTTATGTGGCATTCGCTAAAGAGAAAGTTACTCTTTAGAAGTTTTCTTGATTCCATATAAAAGCGCCTGGCAAAGATTAAAAGCGATGTTGGATCATTTAGCCCAATTTAAGTGGACAGAAATTAATATAGTTTGTAGTATTATTAACAATATTCATTCTGTATGGAGTTGTCTGCACGTAAATAATTTTTCAGTTTGTATACTGCTGCGTCAAAGAAGTAAACCACAATTTTCATGATAACAAACGCGTCAGGAATTGTTTTAATTTTTACAAACAAACTGTAGATTAATTATGGTTTACTGTACATCAAATAATCTGAATTACAGATTGTATCTAAAAGCTTACGGAGATAAGACAATATACTACTGAATGAATGTGCCACACGCCATCGAAAGGATGTCAATTGTGATCAATAAATTATAATCCCATTTCATATTTAATTTAAATTGGTTGACAGACTGAATGGCGCTTGTAGGGAATCTGATCATGAGTTAATTTAACACAAAGTTGAACAGAATTATTCAAAGTGTCCATTTGACATTTCACATTTCATTAGCAAATATTAGAGAATAATACCCAATTATAATACTTATACTTCCCCTACAAAACAGAGAAACTGTCCTCAGATGTTATAAAACCTACCACAACTCACACGGTGTGTGGAGAAAAGTAAATGACTTACTTAAGCAGAAGCTGACTAGTTGATAAATGCTTGAAAAAGTAGATCAATAACACAAGAAGTAGAGAAATGGAGGATAAAGGAGTGTTGTAATACACGACAGAAAATGTGCAGCAGTTCCTAATAATACGCCCAAATAAGACTTTAAATTAGTTTTAGCTTGTCCCTAGAATAATAGGAAAGTCGTAAATAGAAAGTGTATTCGTAGAACAGTTGTACACCAGCTTACGTCTGCGTAGGTATCTAAATGACCATCGCATGTCCAAACAGCACAACAACGAAAACTTGCATGACGAATGAATCTGTTTTCCATAAAACATTGACATTGACGAAACTCTTAAACTATTTCTCTGGCACAAGAATCCAAAAATCAATTATACTTTGGCATGCAAAATGAAAGGACAGAGTGATCGTGACTTTCTCATTCACACGTATATCCATACATTATAATATTTTTTCTCATATTATGGATTTAAGTGTCTTTGGAGAAAGCTGGGTGTAAGTAAACTTTCACTTTTGAAGAAATCCCTGTATACACTTTGTTCCCAAGAAGAACAAACTCGTAAATAAGTGAGGGTAGCTATTAGCTATAGAGGGAAGAATGTCAATCCCTGTGCAAAGGAAAGAAAGTATTCCATTGCTCAAACTTCTCCCTCCACCCACGCTCGTTTGAGTGAATGAGATGGCAGAGTTCGTAGTACCAAAATAGACCAACGGAGACTTGGGCTTTTGCCAATTCGTTTCTTCGGTTGGACTGCTAGGCTACAACCACCCACATGCACTTTCGTCATTTCAACCGAGCTTTCTCCATGATCCATTTATAAAATACTTTCTAGGCTTTCCTACACCAGATATATTTCAAACCCACCAACCATATGGCCTGCTCACAAGTGCAGTGAATAGTGAAGAATGAAATTTTGTGTATAGATACTCTGGGTTATCTATGTATGTATCGTATAGCACCTATCTGTTAGTAACTGCTTAATAAATGACGTTACACAAGACTAACAGAAAAGATTCTTTCATAGCTTAGTTGTTATTTTCTCTTTTATTCTACTTGCTTACAATGCTCGTACGTGAGGCAAAAGGTTAGAAATTTACCTCTCCTCCAGCCTCCAGCTCATCACGTAGAATTACCTTTAAGAGAAAGTCACATACATTTCTATTTGAATGAATGATACGAGAGGAAAACACGGTGATAGAAAGATGAGAGCTTGACGACGAGGACTACTCGCACAAAAAGATCTTTTGTCTTCAGTCACCATCTCCAAGAACAATGGGAGAGGTAGTTGATTATTCGCGAGTGGTAACGAGACCCACTCAGTCAGAATTTTATTAACTCTGTGAAAGATCCAATAGACTTCCTTCACACAGAGTCTCCTCAGGCAAACTCAATACTCAAACCTTTCCTACAGGAAAGTCAATTTGTTCTTTCAGCTGCACTCGTTTTTCCAAAGTTACTTAATCATCAGTAGTAGAGGTTTTCTACAGTAAACCCGCATTGTTTTTACTTTTTGTGGATACCTTCCTGTACGTTGATTGTCTATCTTTCTCTCTCTGTGTGTGGGAAGCTACTTGAATATACTCGTTGTATGCACTCGCGTAAGGCAGACGTATGCATACATTTATATGCATAAGAGCCTGTATAACTTTGAACATTAAGTTCCAGAGCTCTTTGATGTTAGCTACTTGGTGAAAGTTACGCTCATTAAATCACCACTCATCCGTCTATTTCATCGAGAAACATTCATCGCCACATGTCCCTGAAGCTGACTGAAGACTCTTTCTGTCTACAGCCGAAGGGGATGACATGCCGATTTCCCTTTCCAATTAGATTAGTTTCTAACCTACTTCGTTTAATTATACAGAGTACAGATCCTATGAATTTTTGTTAGGAGTACAGACACACAAACCTCTAGAGAAACCAAACTACTCGAGAGTATTATATACATGGTGTGAATACTTTGGAAATGAGCAGAGATAAATTTCTACCCTGCTTCGTAATTAATACTTTACAGTAATCCAGTACAACCTATGAGATTTAATTTACACACACGTCTAAACCCAACTGCCAACATTTCAATCCACTGCACCTGAACACAACTCTCTCTATGAACTGCTTGACATTTACACTTTCCACAAGGTGACACACACAAACACATCACATGAGTGAACTTGTTTGCGGTTTATCCACATACAACATTGTAGTTACTTTTCATATTTCATAACATACGGTGTACAATAAAGTTGTCATCGAGTCCCTTCGTGCTCACAACCTCAAACTGGAAAGTATCCTTCACTCAGTCCCCAGCAAGGGCATGTAGTGCAGTAGTTTTAGATTCTCTAGCTCTGCAGTAAAATAAAATTCGCAAGTAAAATATTCTTTGCATTACAAAATTAATAGCCTCTGCATCAATTTCCTCATTTAATTAGGTTTGGAATTGTGCCCACCTCCATCTAAATAAGTTATAATTGAAATAATTTTGGAGGAGGTAAAAAACAATTTCTTCCACCCACGTAAAACTTCCGTAGATTTAATTCAGTCATGTGGAGGAAGGAAGTAGAGCAGCAAGTAGCAAGTTTACTTTTACCTGTAGAGTACACACACACTACTCCTGCCTACACATTATGCTCATGTTCCTTTTCCATTTCCAGCCTCCAATCGATTTCTCTGTTCCTCCACACAATTTTACATGCAGGTGAAAGTTTTGCCTACCCAATGTGATGTTCAATTTGTAACTTGTAACTTATTGCACAACGTATGGTAGCACATTTCATCTCTGTATCTTTCGGTCGGATGATACAAAATAATATCGAGGAGAGTTTTTATCTTGTAGAGACTTGAGTAGTTTGAACATTTCTTAAGCCGCTTTTATGCTCTCTGCTTGGTAAGTATATGAACGAAGTCACTGCAGGAATAGACTTTTTCCTACCATTTGCATTGCAACTCCCTGGGGAGTGCAGTGGAGGACGTAATTCATCAGTCTTTTGTGTGAAGTATGTTAAAGAGATTGTACAAATGAGCCTTAAGCTAAAAGTAAGTTTCAGTAAAAGGTGGTGGCGATGATGAGATGATAAAAGGTCTCTCAGACTTTCACCACCTCAATCTCTTCACTGTGTGTAGTGTGTTCATTTTCACTGACAGACGTTTCATGTCTCCCAACTCTCCTTTCTCAGTTAAGATGCCTTTGATTGAGGCGCATGTAATAATCTTACCGGGGACTGTCATTATTATCCTTCACGAGAAGATTGAGAAAGTGTAACTTGATGAAGAAAACGACACAAACAGAAAGCGAATAATGATGACACCCGATCTCACACAATTTTCTTTAATTTCAGGGTGTCTCTTCAGCAAAACCCTTTGTGATGAAAAGGACGAATGGTGCTATGATGGTAATTAATTTTCGATTAGTTTATTACATATTATCGTATCATAAAGACTTACGAGAAGTACATCTAGAAATTACTTATTAGAAAAATTTTATATTTGATTTTTAATCTGTCAAAGTTACTTAATCAAAAAATGGGGAAACTTAGTTTATCCAGTAGCGAATCAACTGCATTTTCCAAAAGATCGGAGTTTTCGAAATGTTATCATATCTATTTTCTCCAGAATTTTTAAGCCCACTTTTCGTGTTCTGATTCAATTCTAAATGCCATTTACTTTCGTATATCTTGCACAATATGTTAGACATGTCGTCTGAAGGCAGTTCTAAAGTTCAAATGCTTTGAACGTGTAAACTCTATATTTTTCCAGATTACGCTTTCGGACGATGTCTGGCAACAAACGGAATATTACGCCAGTCTGATTTGTACCGGTAAGTGCCTATTCCTTTGCTACCTATTTAACTTCATTACTACATTTTCCCACACGCCCCTAGTAGTCCTTGTCAAAAGGAAATCATAATGAAGAGATTATTCACAATCATGTATATTCAAAGGAGAGTAATAAAGTCTGCAAAAACACGTAATCAGCAAAACTCAGGAATTTTTTTTCGTTCGGAGATGAAAGAAAACTCTTGCTAACGGTTCATAACAGAAAAGACAGCATTAAATAAATTACGGTGATGATTACGAAGATTCTCGTTCGCAGAAATACTTTTTTTTCATACATAGAAAGTCGATTCTCTGAGCTTCACAAAGATCGTGTGATCTTTGACATTATAAAGTAATTCTATTTCCAACTTCCTACACACTTTCCTGTGCCAATTGGAAGCGACAGCTTTAAGCACATCTCTTGCCGTGAGCAACTGCGACTGGTGAACATTTTTTTTACCTTCGTGCCTGCGTTTCATTCATTCAATTAGAAATTCTACAAATTCTAGAGTTGATTAAGACCTTTATTTCAAAAGCACATTTGACATAGCGCTACAAAAACAATCACATGCGAATTGCAACCTCAACTTGTTCTCAATTTCAGGTACGAACTGGGAAAAGGCGATATGCATTCGTTGGAAAGGCAGATGGAAAGATTGTTCGCCACAGGATATCGATGGGGTCATTCTTATACTCAATGTGTCCTTCAAAACCTCTTGGAATCTTTGAGACGAGGGTAAAACTTAGTTTGACTGTTGTTGGAACCATTTCTACTTTTCCAGCTTGTTTGTCCTGCAGATGCCCCAGACTTAATGAGTTGTTTGTACTGTAGCAATCAAGAAAGACTGCGTTGAAGATCCTTTCTCTCCTTACTCTCCCCGTTTTCTGGTCTTTCCCTCATTCTAGATTGAGACAATAATTAAATTTTCTAGTGATGCAATATGATCCCCCTTTCACGAGGTTTACTGTTATTTTATTTCCCATCTTCGCACTCTACAACCCTAATGCAGGAGTGCAAAGAAAGAAATCTCGAAACTCTGAGACAGCAGAGCTTGTTGTTACATTATTGCGTACACAGTGTTGGCCTATTGAGCCATCCGTGAAGATTTAAATTTCGGCACAGCCTCATGAGTTGTGTGACACACTCTTCCTCATTATGAATTCATCCCTGACTATGAAATTCTGTTTTGTATGATTCCAGTGTGGATTTAGACGAGTCTGTTTGCTCGGACGTGCAAGATCAAGATTTGGAAGGAGCTCTGAAAGCATTTCAAGAAGATATTGATCCTCTCAATTTAGCCTTTATAAAATACAATCCTAGTGCTAAGAATCCACACTCAGATTTCGCCGATGAGTCGTATCGACCCCCAAAGGAAGTCAGCTACTCGAGTAACGGAGAGATTGTCACAGGGAAAGAACTTCTTGCGAAAGAGTTACAAAAGATTTCACTTCAAGATAGACTCAAGAATCCTCTCTTCGAGCTCTCGGCTCCAGGTCAGTCTTAGCGATGCAAACCGCAGATATGAAATGGCACACAATTCATCTGACATTTCTTCATCTCTCTGTCTTTTCCTTTGGGATGTTGCTCAAGCAATTCAACTCATGTGTAGCATACTGAACATCCGCACAACGCATGCATA
>JAQGAD010001032.1:0-24294 GCA_034696625.1 Isotomurus palustris | reverse complement strand
CCTCTATTTCATATGATGTTTTATATTAAGCCGGTAAAAATTGTCTGGGCTAAAGAGACTGCTTGGCATGAAGTTTTCATTACAATCTAGGCAGGACTTCACAGGTATGTTAGTCTCCGGAAGATATGATTAGTTTTTGTTTGTCAGACTATTTGTCAAAGATTCCCTGGTGCAACGGTTTGTTACACCCATTCTAGTGAACCTTGTGTAATATCTAAGCTACATATGAGGCAACTCCATAATAGTCATGAAATTCGCCGTTGTATTTAGCAAGCCAGAGTGGATTAAAGTGTATTTCGAGGGTATTTTTACAATAGGATAATACACTATCGCAACCACTATAGCTAGCAACCTATTGTTCACACTTCCGCTTTCATAGCATGATGTTGTATGCATGTACATTAATTGTGTGTACTTTTACAGTCCTGGAACCCTGCACAGTATAATGCTACCTTTCAATTCGTCTATATAATAAATGTATCGTGTTCAGGATATTTCTGCATGATCATTTTCTATGTTGTATTCACAGCAATAATCCTCAAATGGAGAATAAATTCGAAGCAAAATCACTGGCACATTCAGTTCATGAAGGTACTTACGTCCAGCCCTTTCAGACTCACGCAATGTTTTTATAAACTTATATATTCCCAATTAAATTCGAAAGGACACGAGAATGTCATTTTTCATTTGCTCTATCTTGAAACGAAGATCTATTGAGTAGGTGGTTCGTAGCAAGCAACATATTAATATTATTAAGGCTTAAAAAATTGCCAAATAAAGAATCATATAGTTCTGTGGGGTAGACATAGACAGTATAACTAATTTAAATGACTGTACTACTAGAAAAAGTTGTATCAAATAACCTTTAAGTACTTTACACCACAGTTCACAGCGTCATCTAAAAATGATGGACCCGAAGGACCTGCATCAGATTGTGACGTCTTTATTACTTCTGTTTTATTCTACTTACTTTTCTGTGTCCAGCCAAGTCATACAGACTCTTAACTTCAATACCTCATTGAACTTTGTGTCTGGCACGTTCGCAGAATATCTTGAAGATCCGATATTCTACGATACGTACGTCCCACTTGTGTACGAGTTTCCGGTGCCAAAGCATAATATAAATGCAGTGAAGCTTATGTGGGACCATGCAACTGTGTGTAATGCTTCTGATTCCCGATACGACGGAAAATTATGTCCTGTAGTTCATCACCTCCACAAATTGGTGTCAAATCTGAGTGCAGACATGTCGTTTTGGAAAGATTTCCTTCCTGAATCCTTTCCAGAGGCTGACTTGAAATCTTCATCCGTAAAACTGTTACCCCATTGCGACGACATTTCCAGTCATTTCTCCAGCTACTACACCTCTCAAGACCAACTGCAAACATATTTGAAATACCTCGAGAAATGTCCATTCGGGCAGAGCATTCAAATGATCACTCAAACTTCCAAAAACTGGATTGTGGACAAATCCATCTACTACACGATGTTGGACAGATTTTATTCCCAGTTCTATAGAAATCTACCCAATAACGGAGATATTGATTGGGTAGTGACTCTTAATTCGTATACTGCTATTCAAGGAATATTGTTATCCAACAATTTCATGGAGAGCAGTCATTTAAAAGACGCAATTACAAACTGTCAAGCAGGACTGATTCCAGAATTCTTCATTCGCCCACATATGTTGGAAGATGCACTCAAGTCAATGAAATCCAAGGTCTACACGAGTCACTTTAAATATTTATGGGAGAAAGTTGGAGACCTCTCTATGTATTACAAACTTCCCTTGGCCGACTGTACCTTCACTGATGATTACAAGTTGATTGTGAGAGTCCTGGTTCCAGTGAAGGCTATGGACTTCGATGCAAAGTTGCTGCAACTAAAAACATTTCCTTTTATCGAGAGATTCCAAAACAAAAAGGGAGCTTCAAAGCCAAATGGTTCATCGGAAATTGTGAAGCTATGCATGCTGGATACTCCGGGGAATACAAGGATGGTTGAGGCGAATTCGGGTCTCTTATTTGAGTCAACATGTGAGCCTAATCAACTTTGCAAAAGCTCAGAATTCGACTCCTTCCTTCCTACTGATGTATGCACCTCAGCAATAGTTACCAACAATGAAGACCTCATTACTAAACACTGTCCTGTTAAATGTTTCGACATTAACAGGAAATCACTACCGATAATTCGCCGAAGAACAACAGACACTTTCATAGCTGTGGGAATATCTGAGGACAAAATCTTTATTAATTGCAACGGTCAGCCCCTAGAAAAGTTGAATCTGAAGAACATCGGAGCGTTGGAAATCAAGCTGTCTTGTAACTGTCAAATCTCATATGGAGTTCAAGTATTTAGACCGACGGAGGAGTGTAATAACGATCCTCCAACTGTAAGACACATTTTGCCTTTCCAGTGGAAACTAAACTCCAGCATGAGAAGCAATTTGACAGTAGAACTCGAGGAGAACTTAATTTTAGATGAACTGGAAAAGGAAGAAGATATGAAGCGATACGAATATCAAACAGAAGGGCTTTACAAGGAATTCCAGGAGGAACGACATAAGAAGGAACACAACACTGCAGACAAGCAAGTTTATGTTGAACCTGCACCAGCTTCGTCACCTGGACTCGTAATCCAAATCAGCTTACTGTGGATTCTTGTTGTGATTCTATTGGTGACAAATATTTGTCTAATCTACCATACATACAAGATTATCCAGTGGAAGAAGGTCCAAGTTTACAAAGACACTAGGATTGTATATAGTGTTCCTGCGTCACCACAGTTTACAAATAAATTTTAACTTTTTCCTGTTGATGAGTCTAGTTTCATGAAACGTCATGTCATCATATTATTATTATGAGTTTTTATTTCACATTTTTCGTAGCTCGTTCATTCATTCAGCTCATTGAGGCTCGTTCAGCTTCTCATACACGCCGAGTTATGAGTCATAGTCATCAGACTCGAGCAGCTAAATGCTGTTCATAATTGTACATTGCTCTTATAAGTAAGTAATCACTGCTGTGAAATGTATGTTAGAGAAAGAACTGTGATAGGAACTCCCTTACTTCATAAATAATTAGTTTGAAGCTGTATATTTCAAAACAAAATCAGTGTTGACCTGTCTTTTTACAAAATATGTGGTTTCATAAGTTTCTTTATCAAGCAAAAAGACGTCTAGGTGGACATGACAAATTATGAGATTCAGAAATGCAACATAAGCGTACACACCGAATATTTGACTTCAGTTGAATTTCCAACTCCCACATTTTGTGGGTCAAAGAGTACTTAGATAAGATACCATGATATCATTAGAAGCTGCCCAACAAGTAAAACAAATCGATTTCTGACTCCATAACATAAGTAGACATACTACTTTCAAAACGTGAGTCAAGCTTATGTAACTTGGTTAGCTTTAGGTACCTAAAACTAATAAAGCATTTTTACGTCAGGAGTCTACACCTAAAGACAATGAATTGTCTTTAGGTGTAGCACTAAAAGATGCTAGCGTGGTGGCAATTGGCACTAGACAAGGTCGATTCCGCATTAACCAGTTCAACTCGTTCGCTGAGACTATTTGTGTGCTTAGTCTATTTGACACTAAGTAAAAATGTCTCTGAATGGCTGAGAAACCAGTTTTTGACTATAATCTATTATTTTTGTTCGTAAACTACTTGGCGAAAAGGAAGATGTTCTACAGTGCTCACAAGTCACAAGACAACGAAGTAACAATCAACGATTAGTGGTTCACTCCATTGGTTCCATATTTTTCGAATAAAATATTGTTATTCGGGTTCCATTACGCAATTAGTATCAAGAATCAGGAGGCATGTTTTCCAAAACGTGATTATATAGGAGTGATTACGTGAAGAAACCATTTATTGTTTCAATTTCAATCCTCCCTACTCAATTGCACATCTGTTAAAGAGATGAATCGCAAAAGACCAGTAACCCGATTATTTCATTCATGTCCTCAGCATCCAAGGAATTTCGTAATCATCTCATAATCCAATTTTTCTTGAACTCAGGTTTAAACAGACTTTCTTACGTGAGGATTAACTCCTTGTACTTACGGGTTACTTCTTGTTCGTTTTATAAGTTGAATGTCCATCATTATAATAGTGTTGACTTTCAACTTCAAAGGTTGTAGGTTGTCTTGTCACACACATTAGTGTCACATGTATCAAATTAAAAGCAGATAATGAGATCAACCTCCAGCTTCCAGCCTCACTTCTGTAGTAAAACAATTGGTCTTCAAGTCTCCGTCAAACGTGACCCCGGTCTACATTCATTCCACTCACCCGTTGACTTCATGTGCAGGCGGATTAAATACCAACCCTCCAGTAAACCCTAATCGCCTTAGCTAATCCACCCAGCTCCAGAGAACACCTACGACATCAGGATTGGGTCGATTGAAGAATTCACTTTTGCATCACATATTTCTTAATCCCCACTTCCACACATTATAATCCACTGAACATTTACCGTATCCGTTAGTCTTCAATCAGATTGGACATCGTGAACATCTTTTAACAGGACCAGCAGTCCCAGTGGACCTTTTCAGCCCTCATCGCCCCAATAAGTTTCCCTTATCCAACATCCGATTTCCTTCACTTGTGCTTGTGTTCTTCACAAGGCCCACCTTCCTACAAGAATGAATAGTGCTGTCGAAAAGTCGTACATCCCTCAGTACATCCAATTCTCCCCAAATGCATCAAAACCAGAATACGTCCGTCTGGAAACTGACGCTGATACATCTGCTCCTCATGAAGTCATCGCGTTCCCTCCGATTGACCACAAGTCCCCAACTTCCACAGGCCTCGACGGATACAACCAAAGGACTATTTACCCTCAACTAAATCCAAACAGAGGAATTCAACCAAGCCACTTCGATTCCACAGTCAAGACACCTCTCTTAGCTAAAAAGAAAATCGTACCTACAAAAACGAATTTCTTTGGAGTTTTTCTTGCATTCATTTCGGGCGTGTTCTTCACTTTGTGTTCTGGAACAGTTAAGTATTTGACGGATGTGGATCCTATGGAGCTACTCATATTCAGATCATCCTTTCAAGTAAGCGTAGTGTATCAATAAGAGAACGAGTCATGTGAACAAAGTCTTTGATCTCATATGAGAGCATTTACGGATTAAGATGTTTTCTCCACAACATGATCCTTTCTAAATCTCACGGCTTCTTGTTTAATTTATCAAAGCAGCATATTGTTCCACAGATATTTCACACACTAATCTTGTTTTTTAGATTGCTGTGACTCTGCCTATTGCCTTGTACAAAGGTCATAGTCTATTGGGGCCACCAGGCTCTCGACTTCTTCTCCTCTTTCAAGGAATTGTGGGTGGAACTCTGTTAGTTTTGTTGTTCTACTCCTTTCGTCTTTTACCACTTGGAGATGCAGCTACAATTATTTTCAGGTGTGTTCCGTTCTCACACAATCTTTGGTCGTTAAAGGAAGATTCATGTTACATGGAGACTGTATGCAGTGTAATGGAGTGTAACTGTAATAATGATGATCCTCATTTTTTGGCCTTTCTTCCAGTTCACCAGTCTTCGTGATGGTAATGTCGCACATCTGGCTCAGAGAGCCATGTGGATTCTACCGAACTTTGATAGTCTTCATGCTAGTCACGGGAGTTGTGTTTATCACCAAACCACCTTTTCTCTTTTCGCATCTCGAAGGCGATGTTCATGAGAGCTACAATATCATCGGATATGTGTGTGCCTTATTTGGAACCCTTTTCACTGCCCTTAACATAGTCATCATGAGGAAATGCAAGGACTGCCATTTCTCTGCCGTCATCTTTCAATTCTCATTCTGGTCGTTAGTCATCAGCTCTACTATTTTGTTCATCGGTGGGTCCCCAGCTATTCCCGAGAGCTCTTTGGAACAGTGGATTCTCATTGTTCTTGTCGCTGTCTTCGGTCTCAGTGGCCAAGTCCTCGTTGCAATTGCCCTCACTTATGAAGGAGCTGGAAGAGTTGCAGTCACCAGGTCGATGGATATTGTGGTAGCTTACGGATTACAGGTAATAAGGGGAATTTTTTGGTCTTTATTCATGCATCCTTTTTTAAAGCAGCATTAAAAGCAGACTAGCACACCAAATACTGTGGTTGTTTCTACAGGTTTTAATATTTCACGAAGTTCCGGATTGGAAGTCTATGATGGGAGCTCTCATGGTCATGATCTGTGTTATTGGAATGGGGGTGGAGGACATTGTTCACAAATGGATGAACAACCTCCCTTAAGAACATCGAAGACTTTTTATTTATAATCCTTCGTTTACCTTCGGTACTGATGTCTATGTTAGTTTATATTATTGTAAATAAAGCAAAGTCCATGATGTCATGATGAATCACATTACTTTACATAAATACATGAGTATGCCTAAACACATTTAGCTTTAATTTTAATGCACGCATTGCGGTTTCCTGTTCGTTAGAGTGGTCAAGCATCACAACGATAAGCTGTAATAACTTATGGGCTTCTGCTTCGTGAATGAGAGAAGCCTGCTATAATTGATGAAACCCCCACGAGACCGCAAAAGTGTTTTGCTGAAATTTCGCTAATATTAAGTTATTCATTTTACCCATTATAACTGCTCACACCCTGCCATAACTCAGCTTGGTCACCTTGTACAGTCAAAATGATTTCAAATTTTCATAGACTGTCAAAATTAGTGTTAATAAAAATATTAGCTTTGTATAGTTTATCATCACTTGCTTCTTGTCAAAACGTAGGTAGAATCAACTACACACTTTTTACGTGTTGTCGTATGCAAGATACAATTCGTGGAAACGGAACTTGTGAGCAACCGAAAAATGAGTTTGATGTCGTTTATTTCGAGGAGACGTGGGATGTTCCTTCATATTTTCAATCGAATGAGGATTCTTTCTCTAAATTTTCGTGAGAAACCGATCAATTAATCTTAAATTTCATAATTTAATTATCTGGAAGAATCTGGATGTTACAAAGCGGAATTTGATTTGACTTTTAGATTTAAAGTTAGAAACTGCTACTGCAAAGTAAGTCACGTATTTAACCGCGTATTAGCTAAAAGTATTCTTGGAAGGTCACATTCGTCACCAGAAATAACATTTGATCCAACGGGAACTCTGAAAATGCCCAATAATCTGCAATACGGTCCTGAAAATTATTGTTTCAACAGGTTACATAAACAATTCAATTACAAATCGAATGATGTGTGTATTGTAAAGGGTTGAAAAATGTACTGAAATAAATTGTAGACTGGAAGATCTGTACCCCAGGGAAGAGAAAGTAGCAATAGAAATCCGAGTTTGTTCTAACGTGTGTCAAAGACATCCACATTCACGGACTTTACCTTATGGGGACTTCTCTGATGAATCTCACACTACCGTAGCACCAGGACCGTCTTGTAGCGATCAAGATACAGAACATACCGGTTGCAAAAGGACAACTTTATTGGTGAAAAATGACTACTTGTGAGCATTAATTTTCCTAAGAACAAACCGTTTATTCATATATACTTATATACTTACTATACTTCAGTCAGTTCAGTCTAATAAAATGTCCCAATTTATGCTTTAGTAGTATCATGGATTCATATCACAACTCAACTCTAATAAGGGATCAAACTTATCCGTGGAAATCCTTGGATTCTAAGTATTTCTGTGAGGATTCATCTCCTGGAGAAGCTGTGTACCGCAAGTATTGTATTCTGGAATTGAAAAACTATTACGTAAGTCTTATTTACCCTGTTACGATTCAGCATTCGTGAGACAGCATTCAAATAATCTGATTCCGATTGTGTTCATAACACATGCAGTACTACTACCAAAAAGTGTATGCAATCTTGTCTGGCGTGTCAGGAATATTTTTGCTGTTTAACTTGGCAATATACTTTGCTCTGCGAGGTTTGCTAAGTATCTCTGGATGGACGGAGTTCATGTATTCTCTCTCACTTTATCTGTACTGCGTTTTCTCCATACCAGGATTGCTTATTGTTCCTGACAATGAGCAAGTTGGAACATCATGCTATGTTTTAAGTACAATTCTATCTTTTTACAAGTACCCGACTAATAAGCGAGTTAATGAGCTAATTGTTATTATTAACGTTTTTCAGGTATTTTAATACAATTCTTCGAGCTAGCAAATGGAACAACATTAGTAGCTCTGAGTTGTGACATATTGCTGACATTTTGGTATAATATTTCAATCAGTTTAGGCAAAATTAATTGTGTTCGTTGCATTAATTATGAACTAATTGGTTTACTAAAGGAAATACGACAAGCAAGGTTACACGGATGATCCGAAAGTAGCAAAGTTTCGACTTTCACTTTACATCTTACTCTCAATTGTGGTTCCATCGGGAATAGTCACTTATGGAGTTTTGAAAAATCAGGAAATGTATGCGCACCGTTACTACATTATATCTTTTTCCTTATGTAATTGTAGGATGTACTCAACTTATGTTTTTGCATATTTCTCTTTTTGTACTTTCTTGTTCTCCAGAATTTTGGATGATCTCGGAACTCCTCGCTATGGACTTCTCCACTGCACATCTCCAGACTGGGTTTTATCCACTTACACTCGATTTGGGATGCAAAGTCTCAATCTACTCTTGGTTCTCATAAGTGCCTATGTCATCCTCAACAAGAGAGTCGTCCGACAAGATTTTGGAGTATTACAGGAAGTCCTTATAGAATTGAATCCAGATAGGTAAAGTGAAGTACAAAGTTTGCAGGCATTACAGAGAAAGAAATAACTCTGTTGTGTAATTTAATATAACTAAACATGAATCTAATTCCAGAATGGACATTTTCTCAAAACTCTTCGTGTTCGTGTTTGCCTTCTGGACGATTGACTTCATGGACGTGTTCCTTTCCAAAGAAATATTTACTGACGAATGGCATGGAATAGCTTTCCAAGTTATAAATTATACCCAAGGCATTTCAGCTTTCTTTATTTTAGTCTTCAACCGTCAAACTTTAAAGGCTTGTGGAGAAAAGAATTGGAGCCTAAAGCGTAAGAAATACGAACAAGCTGCATTTATTTCGAAATTCTACTTTTACTGGTAGTATTACAATTGCCATTTTACGTAGAAATGTTTCAACATGCGTGTACCTGTGGTACTCAGAACGCTTTTGACGATGACGAAATACAAGGAACAGAAGAACCTCAAATGTCGCCTTTCATGAAGACAGGGACTATACAAAGCTACAAAAGGTCGACAGTTCGGGGTGACAAATTCTATTAATTGAAAACGAATCGAAAATTAAAATTTCCCTGTGATGGTTTAAGAGCACCAGAAACCAGTCCGATTTGCATAGTGTTGGAGTAAACATCATAAATATAAATATACAGTCTACATCTGACTTTGTACACTTATTGCAAATACAGTTGGTTATTGAGATTGGAAGAGGGGGAAGAGGTTTCCTGTTCCTCTGATCTCAACCTTTCGAGTTTCGAGTAATATAATCAAAGGAACTTTGTAAAGGACTTCAATCGAACGAATTTCAGCTTTAGAACTTGTTACATAAATATAAGGCACAAATACTACATGCTGTCTACGTCTCTGTCCCTGAAGACATGATATTTCCAACTAAAACTTGGAAACTTGACTGACCTTTCCATTTGTTTTCATTTCCTTATCTGTATTTACTCAACATTCAACATGAATATTGAATTTCAGCCGTCCATATATGTGAATGTCAAACTCAAAAAGTTTTGTAAAACAACATTCTATATAGACTGTGTATAACTTCATAATCATAATGAACTGACTTAAAAACTATGGTTCATATAACTCGTAAAGAATTCATATATGCATTGAGTGTGGAGTTCCATTTGACCAATTTTAGGCATCCATCCTATTCTATACTTTATTCGTTTATTCTGTACTCAAAGTTCATGCAGGACTAACGGATTCAGAAGAAAGGAATGAATTGTTTTACAAAACTGCGCGTACATTTTCCTCTAACGAATGGGACTTTTTCGGAGCACACAAAAATGCATTGCCAAACAGGGAATCGCTAGAGGCTCTCCTTCGTAATACTTTCTGCTTACCTTAGCATAAATGAGGTAGTGTGAGTATAACTCGTAGCTTTGGTTGTGCCAACGAGCTCAGTCGTTTTCCTCACAGTTAAACTCAAGAGATGTATGTATATAGTAGTCAGTAGTGTTGGCTGCTTTCTTCACTGCTGGTGGAAGATAATATGGAGAAAGTCATGAGACTGGAGATAACTCCATACATAAAATCATAACTCCAATGACATTGCCTCCACAAGAAGACCAGAGAAGCCGCTTCAGGCATGCATGAATACTAACCATCATCGTAATACACCTAAGGCTGTTAGGTGCTTTTTAAAGCGGATTTCTCTATTCACTCTGCTCCACAAAAGTACAAAACGAATCCTTCTCTTTTTACGCAACCATCACCCATCATTATATTATGCTCCTTTCCAATTGTCCTTCCCTTTAAAACCCGTCGTCATAAAGCTTAGCTGATCCTCGCGCTTATAATAGCAAAATGTGGAGTCCCATATACCCTAAGCTTTTAGCTTTTCTCTATTCCTACACGGATTTTTGGATCATTCATTTTATTTGGTTCTGGTTTGGTCACAGACTCCCAGAACTTATAGACTGCCGTCCCAAAGTGATCCCGTTTGCAATTACTTCTGTACCTTGAAAGGGAAATCTATGGGAATTTTGACCTAAGCTAAAATTCGCAGACATTGGCTGGGCACTTCTGGGTTTCACATAATCTGAACGAGAGAGTTCCTCCCTACTCTTCAACTAAAGATTAGCTAATGTCAGAGGTACATCAACCAGTAAGTAATACTTTCTTTGGATGTGAGAATCAAGCGAGTTCAAGAGAAAAGTTGGTATGTTTGCAAAACGAACGCTCAAGCTCAGTGAAGTGGGGTTGCGTTTGGTTTAAGTAGACAAGTAGAGTTAAAGAATGGAATCCTTTTTGTTTGCCTTTTCTTAACCAGGCCTACCTCCATTTGACGGAACTTCCTGTGCCAAAGTTGGTTCTGTGAGTGTGTGATTCCTACTTACTCAGTTCTTTCGCGTCTCGGCAGAAGAGATTTAGAATAGAAAGGTAAAAGACAGAGAACTTGTAGGTGGGTTTTTACGATCTTGCGAGGATTCGATCCGCTTCGGTGATAATGCTGATGCGATAATAGATAAAAACTTGCTTGAAGCAAAGTTTTCAAAACTTTATAATGCACAATGGGTTGAATAGCTGTTTTATTAGATATTCAGGGTAAAAGTATTTACTTATTGTTGAGCACAGGAAGAAGAAAGTCAGACTCGGCATTCTTCTGAGGAAATAATGGTAAGAATGTATGAAGCATGTAGAATCTATTCTTAGAAGTATTTTTCGTGCTACAAACTTTCTCTTCTTGGGGCAATTAGTTTCTCCGAGTAGACGCCTAGTATACATGAAACAGGTCACTGGCTCGTACACTATTGTCTAGATAATTGCTTCGCCAGATTTCTAGAAGGCTGATTTTATCATAATTCAAGTGGATTTCGTTTTCATCGCATAATTCATGGGAATGAGAATGTTTTAGTGATATTTGTTTATTATCAAAACAGCGTAGACTAAGCAAAAAATAATTTTCCACCAACAAATTTTACAAATACAAAAGGTACAAATTGTTTATAGTAAATTAAAGAAATCGTACATACTCAACTGAACTTGCTCAAGGCTTGTACGAGCAATCAAACTTGCCAATTAAAAATACAAATTGAAAAGAACGGGACAACTTGACAGGAAACTATTGATTTCGAGCTTAATTATTCTAACTGAGCTTTGTACTTGTCTACCATGGACAGGTAAACACTATTTTTGTCAGCTTCCGATGGAATATAAAATAGGTTGACACCATTGGCGATGACTTTTACAGGATTAATTACGGCCATATAATGGGCGATCACTTGAGCAACTTCTTCTTTTGAAAGGCCACATTGCTTTCCTTTCGATTTAAATTTCTGAACCAAATCAACTGCAGTAATTGGTTTTCTAAGAAGGTATTTCCGCAACTTTTCTTCTGTTAAATCTCCAGCCCTAATGATCAATGATTAAAGATTAATTGTGTAATACATATAGTCATCCTTCCACTGTCTGGACCAAATAAAAGCTTACATTGCTCGATTACGAAGGTCTTTAGTAATCTTGAAATGAGCGTCCGCAGATTTTACTTTCGCCGGTCCATCGATGCATGACGAACTGGGTTTTGGAGCGTCTTCTTGGCTTAGCCGATGTACATCCCAGTTGTTATCGGATGTTTTTTTCAATACAATACCTTTCAGGATTTTCCCTTCCGTTGACTCATGTGGTAAAGCAGGAACTTGTTTTATAATCAATTTGTCTACTTTCTGACGCTTTGAATCAGACTTAATTTCTTCTTTCACGAGTTTCCTCTTTCGGTTGTTCTGTTTATCATCACTGACAGTAGGCTTCTCATTAGACTTCTCTATCTCACCAACTTTTGCAGACGTTTCATTGTCCTCCTCCTCCTCTGATGACTCCGACTTCAGCATGTCTTTCAAGCCCTCTTCTTCGTCTACTCCTTTTTGCTCATAAGCTTCGTGTTCTTCTTCAGACTCCGACTCAAACCTATCACAAACATAAACTTGAAACTTGGTTCTACGCTTTCACTATAATTCTTGCACTTATCAGACAACGATTGGATCTTTAAGTTCGTCCACAAAGATCCCAACAAAAGATTCTATAATGTCTGCTTCTTATTGTTATTTTACTTACTCGCCAGTGCTCTGGTTTTCATGATCCGAATTGAAGCATGAAGTTTCATCATCATCCTCTTCATCTTGTTCCAGGTAATCACTTCCATACCTTTTCTTTCTACATGACCTCTTTGATCGACGTACATTTTTCCCCTCTGTAGTTTGGTGGAGTTAAGAAGCAATTATACTTTATACTTCAAGACTTCGTCATATACGGCATAGCTTCGAGCTGCCTAGCGAAGTGTCTGCATGTAAAACCAGAACCACAAACTTACTTGAACTAACTGCACAACTTTTTCCGTCATCTTGAGATGATTCCTTTCCACTTTCACTAGAGATCCACGAATCTGCCTTTCTACGGAATGATCCTGGATTTAAAACACAGCTTTCAGTTTTGGTCAAAAGTTTAAGTCAATTACGAAACTAATTATTATGAAACGTGTGACCCTAAACTGCGAGAAAAAACTCAGAAACTCATTTACTTTTTAAAGAAGATTTCTTTTCTTCCTCGTCGCTCTCATCTTTCGTGCGAAGTCTCTTCTGAACCATTATTGAAAAATGATTAAGAGTTTTATCCCGCCTAAGAACAGACCACATAACATAAATAGAAGGTACTGCATACATTCCTCATTCTACCAAGCAAGTAAACGGTAATAATGAATACACTACGTGCCACGTACTTCTCAAATTCAACATCCGCTTCATCATAATTCAATGTTTTGTACTTCACACTAGGCTCTAATAACATCCAATCTTTTACAGGATGCGCAGCAAAACCTCCATCAGAAGTTTTTTCAAGTACAAAGTACCGTCCAAACGAATTATTAATAACTTGTCGACGTCCTTCTAACCTACAATCCAAGTAAATAGGAATAGAATACAAGTAGATTACAAGTAGACTTCACAGTTTAGGTCAGGAAGTAACTAACTGGTGGATTTCGTCAGAATCGTCTGTGGCATCCACCAAGAGTCTCTGTTCGCCCATTTTCTTCCGAATTTCTCTATCCATATATGACTTCTGTTTAGCAGACAACTTTACAACAGAATTACCAGGTCGTGAAGTTGCGGAACTCAACCTAAAATTAAATATTAACAAATTAATACGCTCCCTGCAACTTCTACTCGCGCCTCGTCTCTTAATTAAATGAAGTGAAAACTCACCCTTTTCCCATTTTTCCATTGTTCACGTCTTCACAGCTTATTTTTTCGAAGTTGAGCTGCAGATCAACACATCTGTCTATATTCAGTCGACAAGTACTCTTCATTTCTAGCAAACTAACTGGTGCATTCTTCATTAAAATTAGCTTCAATTCTGGGTCTGGTACTTTTCCCCTGTGGTCGAGCTGTGACGCCGGCACTATCCGAGAAGGTCCGGGTCGTGGAGATGACGAAGACTGATCAGTGTTCCAGGATTTTCTTTCCCTGGGAGAGGATACGAGTTGATTCAACAACGCCGAAAAGCTGTTAGTGTTATAGACACATGTCGACGATGAAACTTCGCCCGCCTCCCCCACCGCAGAAGCTGAGGAAGGTCGAACAACTACTCGTTCCTTAAAGGACTCAAGCCCAAATCCTCCATTTCCAGTACTTGGAACAGGAACATTGTTGGATTTCCCCTCATCTGGCATCGATTGGACCACCCTCCTCGGCAGTCCAGGTCTACTAGGCGCTGTACTCCTTCGGACTGCAGGACCCCACTCTCCATCTCCCTCTTTACCACTCATCCTCCACAAGAACGACCTTTTTGAAATCGAACACGGAAACTAAACTGCAACCAACACTGAAAATCCAGTTGAACACAACACAACTTCCTGGCGAAAAAGACGACACCGTCGACACTGCAGACAGCGCACGGAAATGCAGCTCGCTCAAGCTGCAAAGTTTCCGCGGTAGAAACTAAAATGCGAAATATGATGGGGCAACTTGAGAAAAATACCCTTGCCGTTTTTACTTTCACTTTACACAATAAATGTGATTTGCTTTCTCCGAGGTATTTTTAATAAAAAATTAAATTATCATTTTATTTCATTTCTATCACAAACAAAAATAACAGTAAACACAATTCAGTTATAGAGAGATGCATTATAGGTTCTTTAATGGGGGTTCTTTGTATATGTAAGTTGATTGTTTGCTGTGCTGTGGTTCGTGAATAGACGTCGACTTTCTTCTTACAGTTTCCTTTTCAAAAAGCAAAACTGTTACAGGTACATCATCATTCTTATCCTTTATACTTAATGCTATGCACATTGAATTATCTTTAGACATAATAGTGTGAATGAGAATACAAGCACAGTAAAGCTTTGCCGACTACCTTTCTCTATGTTATTACATACTACGTACATATGAAGGTAAAGAATGTAGACCGTATTTATTTTTGACACGTATTCTTCGTCTTTCATATATTCCATGATTGGATTATATGATTGCATAGAGGGGGTAAAGTTTTTGCACTTCAAAGGGCGAATTTCCTGGAAAGACGCGTACTTCTCACATCTCACATGTGAATGACTTATATGAATGAACGAATGGATGCGGAAAGACTCTTTTATATGAATTAAAGCTTGGATCTAAGAGACTATCGCATCATCAGCAGCATCATTATCATCCCCACTCGTCACTGGCTGACTAGAAGTCTGAGGAAAGAGAACAAATGCAAATTTAATAAAAACTCAAGAGAAAGTCTCTCGGATGGACTTTCTTTTGGCTCATTGAGTAGCACACGCTTTAATACTTTCGAACAGAACTTTCTCCATTTCCTTTCATGTTCTCAAAGGATGAAGGATTTCTATTAAGGGAAATTATACATTTACACTTGATTCGTCACAATTTCATATTTGCCCTCTATCATTCCACTGTCGTTGGCTTCTTCAACGACAGACAGAATTTTGGCTAATTTAGCAGCTCTCGCAGAATTACAAAGCCTTAACTTCTGTGCCACACTTAAGCAGTCTTGTCCTCCTACAACTCCTATAGACGAAGTAATGGTGGTGGTGGACGTGGTGGGGATCTCTGCATTGCTGGAGTTTACTCCAAAACCAGGCGACCTAACTTTTCCATCGCCTCTTTCACCACCACCACCGACACTTGCACTAATGCTCCTGACTTCATCTTCACATTTAAAACTGCTTGACCCTGGATGATGATGAACAGTGAGGCCTGTAGGGACGCTGTTCACACAAGCCATCGCATCCGCATCTACGACTACATAATTGGCACAGCTATTGATTTTACTAGCTGAATGAACGCCTGCGACTCCAACTGTTTCCGATGATAACTTTGCTCCTTCGAGGGAATTATCTGAATCATGGCTTTCACCGTACTGACTTCTGTGTTCGTGGTGAGGAATTCTCTCTCCTCCGTTCCGTACGAATTGTATCTGGGAATGATTTTTTAGATTGGCATTCGCATTCTGTTCGTTGCTTTCACCCGGTGTACTCGTATGTCTAGAATGATTATTGTTCGCCGGAACTAAACTCTCTTTTGTAGTTGCATTTGCGAATGAGGAACTATCCCCAATAGTAGCAGTAGCAGTATGAGGAGGATTAGAAAGGCTTTGTTGTTGGGATTCCATGCACAGACTAGTCGGGGTATCTTCTATTCCTACAGGCGTAGCAGTGATCATTGAAATACTCGTAATACTGTTGGCTGTTGTGGAAAGAACTGTATTGGACAATGGCATTGAAATGGAAACATCTCTTGGACTTTCTCCCTTCAGGTCTCCACTTTTTATCTTCGTACTGACTTGCTGAGATGTGGAAGGACTCTTAAGACTATTCCTGTTCAGACTTATTCTACTACTGTGACTACTGTCCTCGAGATAAGAGGAGGAAGGGAGGAAATTAGAATCTTTATGTGTGACACAACTGCTAACATTAGGAGACGTGGGACTTTTAGGAAATAAGGTGGGACCACCACCTCCCACGTTACTTCCCGTGAGATCCACTCCACTCGTCTTAAACAAACTAGACGAGTTTGCATTAGGACTCCCGTTACCAGTCTCATAATTACAGGTAGCAGGACCAGATGTTGCTGAAGGACTTTGCTCGAGATTTTCTTCCAGTGATGGAGCTCTCCGTATGTTGGCCATTTGGGCTTTCTGCAGAAGAATCGGCATCGCTCTGTGATCCAAACTGAGTTGCCTTCTGAGACCTTTTGTTGTTGGACGACCGTTTAATAGTTGATGGGCTATCTGGAAGTTGTTCATGACAGGCAAAGTAATTAGCTTTGGGTACACAAAAGAGGGGAAATGAGAGTACAATAATAGCATAAGTTATGAATGGCATGATGAGCCAGATTGGAGATAAGTGTGAGGAACCGAAGTGACAACTTCACTTTCCTCTCAATCTCTCTCCCTCAACTCATTTGCCCTCCTTTCACCACAACTTCAAAGTGTAAGTGAATTCTGAGTTGCGGCTTCGTTAGCACTGTATTCTTGCCGCCCAGACAAAGTTCTGCTTTTCTTTATCCTTCGACTACATAATACCCTTCTGCGTTTCATGGACGAAAGCTAATTGCTTTCCCATGAGTGAAATATATGTAGACTCTTATCATAATCCATTCTAATGGACTAACTTATCCGTACAGTTCCACACTGTATAGCAGCTACACGCGAATCCTGAAAGTGATCTTACTAAGGGATATGCTCATAGTATTTCGATATAATGATGAGATACAAAAAAGATACACAGTTGTTCTTGAGGATGAAAGGATGCAAGCCATTGCAAGCCCTAAATGTAGGTGACCACTTGATTTTTTAGGGTAGATGTATTATAAAACGTGAGACTTACTTGTTCAGCTGGAGATAATGACCGAACGTGATCTCGGCCTGAGACAACTGCGAAACTGGATGTAGACTTAGGTGGGGCCAAATGATGGGGTGAAATGGATCCTGGCCTTGAATTCGTCGGTGATAATGGATCAGGGCTGAGGAAAGTTGGAGAAATACTTTCTCTCCCTCCAAATGTATTAGCAACATTGTGAGGTTCGGTGAGGAAAGAGTCACCATCACCGGAGTTTGAAACTCCTTGAACTTGCACCACCACATTTGACTTGTTTATAATCGTCGTAGGTTCCTTTTTAGTACTCGAGTCTGACCATATTCCCGTCCTTCCGTATTTTATGGCGTTCTCATCCAACCTGTAATTCATTTTACAATAAGTCAAGCCATAAACAGTGACGTGTCTTCGCAATAAACTGAAACAATAAAAAACCTAGACGCACATCAACAGGAATACCTCTAAATTGATTCATATAAAGTTTAACTACTTTTTGTCTTATGACTCTCATTGCAGAGTTCCTGTTTATTTCGAAATTCCGTTTCGTCCAGTTTCAAGAATTGGGTTGGTAGTTGTTATCTCCATTATTACCTAAGTTGTCGCAAATTCTCATGAAAGAAAAGCCTATAGGATGATTAAAGCTTTCCAGTTTCGAGAACATTTTGCTTTTTGTTCACTAATTATGGAGCAATATTGTGAGTTCCGTGCAATAATTGCTCACAAGCATGAAGCTAATAACAGTAAAACCGCACGCTATTCATATCCTCAATAAACTAATAATCTCATATCATCAGGATGGGTATTGTAACTTCTAACAATAAGTCAAAGTCTACACTTCACTCCTAAACTAACCACAACCTCATTTCTAACATTAAAACATGTGAAAGTTTAGCTACACACATCATTGCGGACTGAATCCTGGACTCAAAAACTCACTGCAGAATCGTTATTACCACAAAAGATATGACAAAATGTACGTAAAAACCCGCAAGCGTTTTCCTCAAACACACATCAAGCAAAACTAAGGAGCATTTCGAAACTAAACTCCGTAACAAGTAAAAAAGAATTAGCATATTTACCGATGGCACTCCCTGAAGTCCGATGAAGAGCAGGAGGAGCAGCAGTAAAGCATAGACAAAGAGGATTAATGAACTTGTCGAATTAATTAGTTTGTTCTACCCAACTGAAGAAATGAGTATGCTTGGTCAGATCATAGGAACAGAGGATGGAAGAGAAAAGACCCAAATCCTCCATAAGAGGAATGAGAAGCCAATTGAAACCAACACTGGCTCTGACTTTGTAAGTCTCAAGTCCTTTAAAATTTCATGAAACCAGAATCTGCGCTCTTTAAGTGACTACTGGTGTACATTTCACTACGTTAGTGTCTACTGTACACACACACACACGGACAATGACTCTAAAGACTTACTCAAGTCCAGGCGGAGTAGGAAGCTCTTTATCAAATCCTTCCTTCCCCAACAGCCAATAGGTACGCATGGGACCTTTCCCCTTTATATCCGTCATTCCCCTGCAAAATTAAATGTAAGAGGGTCTCATAGAAATTATTCATGTAATGAACCACGTTTAATGTCAAATCATATCCTCCAATGAACTCCTTCTACTACACAACAACGACACACACTCCTTATATCACAATAACACGACCACAAAAGAACTTGATGTGTGCTTTGGCTTTGGTGAAAGTCGTAGATTGTTTTTAATTTAATCCTTCAACAAGGCCAAGCGCAATGGAATGAGTGTGTGTGAATATTGTGCTCAAGAAAGTTTCCCGATTAATAACCCATGCTTTATGTTATGTAAAGCAGAAACGAAAGTGTGTGTGCAGAAAGGAGATAGAATGGGTGGTTTTATTATCCTTTCCGAGTTTCCTCTTCCTCTTCTTCAAATTATTATAAATCTTGTGAAAGGAAACTCCCGAATTTACCTGTACTCAATGATGTACCCTCCTGCTTCATCCAGCTTAGCTTTAGTCTCCTGTGAAACGTGAATCCGCCAAGGTGCCCCTGGAGAAAGTCAAGAAGAAAACAATGATTACACAAGCACAAAGAAATCTTTTTTCGTAAAATTGCTTCAGGGGAACGCAATAAATCATCTCATGTTGCAAACTAGTGACTTGGGCTGTCAAGCAACCAAAAAACTCGGAAGGGGAGAGGGTAAAAAAATTCAACTTTTTTCATTCTCTGGATGAAAGGAAAGTTGGAAAGTACCTGTGGATTCCATTCTTGATGCGGTATTGACAGTGTCTCCGAACAAGCAATAGCGAGGCATGGTTAACCCAACGACTCCAGCACAGCATGATCCTTCGTGGGCATAAGACAAAAGTATCATGTAGTTATTAGCGAGTAGACTTGTAGAAGAAGAAGGTCGTCTCGTTCGAGGTCAGTTGGAGAAAGTCAGACTTTTCTACTTTCTCCACGAGTAAATGCCAAGCTCAATCGAATGTGTAACTTTTACTTTGATCTGAAAAACTTCTTGTGTCTCCTCTCATTAGCCTGGACCAATACTGCGAAAAGTAAAAACCAGTTGACTCAGGCGCCTACCTGTGTGCAAGCCGATTCTCAATCTCAACGGAGTGAATGGCAAGTGACGAATGCGGAACTTCCCACTTTGATGTAGTAGATCTAAAGCCATTGTCGCTATTTGATCCGCATGATCGGGTGACCACAATGGTGCGCCTCCTACGACCATGTATGCATCGCCAATAGTCTCGACCTGGAGGAAGCATTTCACAATTGCACTGAAACCTCTGTTTAATTCCTTATATAAGGAGGCTTTCATGGAGTGAATTGGGTCGTACTTTGTACACGTTGTAGTCGTTAATCGTAGCGTCAAAGCAAGTATACAAATCGTTGAGTAGGTCAACCACTTCAAAGGGTGTGGAGTATGCAGAGATGGTTGTGAAGCCAACGATGTCTGAAAAGTATATCGTGACTTCGGAAAACTCTTCTGGGTCTACGGGAAGACCGAGCTTCAGTTTTTCTGCAACGGTACTGCAGACAGACAAACACACAACAATGAGATGTTGGCTAACTCACGTGCTTCATGGAACCTAATTAATTTGGGCTCTGATGTTGTGATCTGAATCACTACAAAGGTCTAATTACCCTTGAAGGTTTTTCGCTACAAAGAAAAGAATAAAGGTTTCCAGGAAAGCAGGCTTATTTCATTACTTACTTGGGTAACATTCTATTCAAGAGCTGTTCGGTCTTCTTCTTTTCAAGATCCAACTGTTCTGTTCTCTCGCGGATTAATTCTTCCAGGTTGTTACTGTACTTCTCCAGCATTTGGAACATCGTGTCTACGATATTGGCTTTCCTACACAAAGAAACATGTTTCGTTATATTTTGTTTCATCTTATATCAATGAAGTAAAAGTATATATTTTCTAAAGGGGGTTTAACTTTATTGTAGTGTATAATGTCATTCGTTTTCTGGTTCGGCACACCATTAAGAAATTTGTATTTTAAGTCTCTTGTCACTCTTGTGACTTTGTATTGCATGAAGCTGCAGTTGATGACTTTCTCCTTCGAACTCGCTGCTAACTCATAGATGAGTGTGATTGACAATGTAATTGACTTGACTAAAAATACAAATTACACCACCAAAGATATTTGACGTCATCTCAATTTACCTCCTATAGATGAACTGGAGATAGAACAATAACTATAGATAGAGATATATCCGCAATTTCATTTTAGGACAACATTCCATAAATAAACAACTCCGAAACTTGTGAGTTTACACAAAGAAATGTGTGAGAGAGAGACGAGACGAAGAAAATAATGAGATGATGACGGATTTAATATCTGAGCATGAATACTACACATCTGACGCAACGAACCTATTTCATTTCGAGTCACATCAGAAACTGCCTACTCATCTCAATTTTCCAAATTAAATCATGTGCAGCCAGCTAGACGATGGAAAGAAGTAAATCCAATCTGAATTTCTTTTTTCCATCGACGCTTATTGCATCGAGGACTTTTTTCGCATCCATCTTCTTCCCGAGACTGTCTTCGTCACCGACGATTCTTCCTCCTCTAACTCTTATTAAATCCATCACCAACAGATATGATCGATTGTACTGCTGCAAAAATAGAGGGATTCATTTCCGTCGTCTACAGCCATAGCCGATACTACTTGAGCCAGTGAACTAGGGCAAACGAAGCGAGCATTGTGATTTCATAAAACAAATCATCCACAAAATGTAATCAGATCTTACAGCGGCCGTTAGACATGGCTGAATACATTTCAGGGAAAGTAAGGAATAATAATGGTCTCGTACTACAGATAACCTACTTCGTGTAATATGACGAGAAAAATCTATAGAATGATGTCAGGATGTTTTACAAAGAAAGAAGATGATACTCCCAAGAAACCAAAAGGAGCTATAATAACCAAAATACAATACATAGTGTATTTCACTTTGTAATTACGTGCCTAACAACACAAAACTTTCATCCACACTGTCTATAGCCTCATATAAGGACAATGGCTAGGCGAGCAAGTGAACTTTCATAACGTGTGACTAACTTTTAAAGATTGGTCATATTACCTATATACTATAATCAATAATGAGGCTAATATCCATATAAGCATTATTTATTAGTCAATGTCATATTTATTACCGATTCATCTCTCAGTTTAAGCTGCTTCACACACGTGTAAGGAACGTGACTGTAGCACGAGAAAGTGAATGCACTGCTGAGCTTAGAACAATAATTTAAAGGCTAACAGAACACGAGAATGTGAATGTGAGTACTTTCCCTCAACTGTAGATCTTCTAACAAAAAAAACCCACGTTTATTTTCTGGCTCGGAAACTGTAGGCTTGTTGTGCTACTGACTGGCAGTTTAGTTGTACCTTTCCAGGGAGTGTAATTATTGATAAGCAACAACCGTATATTACGTTAACTGCACACCAATGATTGGATTGAAATAGTAATCGGGTCAGTGTATCCGATACACATGGGTATATTTTCACTTGCGATGATATTGTCGATTTACACCATAAATAATACCTTCTACCTTTTACGAAACACATAAACTATGGTTTAAGGTAAGGGCACCCAGCCAAAACGGAGAAAGTGTGTCACGATGCCCATGATGACTATTAGGGACGGTCTGTAACTGTCTTTTGCTACCTCAAACAACCTCAACATGAAACTAACAGCTACTTTCTCTTTCCGAAGTCAGTTTCCAACTTTATAAACGCACTCAACCATGTAAAGTCATACAAAAAGACCAAACATCTCAAATAAACAGTAGGAATCCCCAACACATCAGGGTGGCGGAAGCAATGAGCCATAACGGAGATAATTTATGAGTCTAAATCAAAAGTGAATTAAGGAATCTTGCTGAGAATCTGCGATCATCTTTATCTAATGATGGTAATAAGGCAACACAACTAAATCGGGTTCTCTAAGCGGTTGAGAACAGTTCCATTTTTCATTCTTCCATCTGACAATATTAACAAAGTACAACTATTTCCAGATTCTGCCAGATGAAATCAGTATAATCAGTGATGTTTGAGGAAGTGCGTTGCAACATTTTCCTTGATTTATTTGGCTAAATTGCGACGTTCGTGATGTGAAATTTTGATGATCAGGGGCGTAAATATGGACCAAGATTCGCGGATAATCATCATTGACCACAAGTACGTTGTATAATTTTATGACATGATCAAATAAACCTTCTCCAGAGTCTAAAGCTCATGGGACATGTTTTAGCATTCGAATGTTTGTCGAGCTCATTCGAGTTTATATACTACTACACGACAGTAGTTCACAGCACCCACACAAACTTTTACATGTTTGTTTCTCAATTAAATTTCGGTAGTAGTGATGATAATGTATAAAAACCTGGAGGACTTTAATTTAGTGTATTGTGTTGGGGATGAGCTACAGATAAAAGAGTAAATATACAACACAGGAAGCGGAAACCCCATCACTTTTGATTAAAAAGAGAACTACTAACCTGCCATGATTGAGTGTTTTGAAGAGGTCATGGATCACCATGAAATCCGGTCGCATGTCTGGCAATTCCGCCCAACACTGCCTCATGATGTTTATAGCTTCCGGGACCGCTGCACCTTTGCTCACTGATGGACGGATGAGTGGCGGAGGTCTTTTCACTTTCTCCAGGATTTCTGCGGCCACCCAACAGCACACATGCATCAAACCAGCCGAACACATAAAATACAAACCAACGCGTAATAGATATAAGTATATGCAACTTAAACTTTCATGATGCTTTCACTCTTAATATGTAGCCACCAATCTACTTGGATTCTAGGATCATTCGTAGTAGTTCGCATGGCTTTCGCACAAAACGCCTTCGCACTTTGGATTAGAAGAAGGAAGAAACCGGTAGAAAGTTCATGGTTCACAAAATGACATATTAAAGGAACTCATAAAAGGAAGTTCCCCGTCTCTCCGCATTTGTGATATCAATTTCTCTTCGTACTTCTTATCTTCAAAGCTGCTAACCTGAGACACGAAATGAAGTAATGTGCAGACATATATATGTATACTATGTATGTACACCTACTCCGCAGTCCACAACCTTAACCGACTTTGTCTAAAACCTTTTCCGGAAATGAAATTGTTGGTTTTCCCCCGGACTTTTCCTCAAGTACGTATTACACACACGCATACCAAGCCTTTTGTAGCATGAAGTACAGGGTGTCCCATATGTCGCGCAACTAGACACGATGACAACGAAAATATTATCTTTGAAATATCGTCTGTA
>JAQGAD010001031.1:0-24315 GCA_034696625.1 Isotomurus palustris | reverse complement strand
TGAACATGCATATGTGGTAAAGAATAGCTTAGAAATGGCTGATATTGTAGCTCAGCGCATTCAGATTCCATCTTAAGCCTTTTGACAGCTTTGGGTCTGTTGTTTGAAAATAATACCCATTCCGAATTCCGATGCTGCAGAAGTAATGGATTTAGGAGTTTATATGAAGTCAAGTTATGTGCTTGTGATAATAGATTTATTAATGGTATTAGTGGATGAGATTTATTATGAATTATCGCATTTGTAATTACAAATATGTATTTATAATTTAAATATAATATTCATTCTAAATTGTTGAATAAAGCTCTAGAAAAGAACGCAGAATCAAAGGTTATGCTGAGATTCTGAAGATCTTCGTTTTTTCAACTCATACTCAGCTCTATAAAGTCAGCAGATAATAATCTGCTCAGTCAACTGAAATTGAAACGCTCGTTAGCTCTGACGCTCTGAGCGACTGAGCCCAACCATAGATGAGACGACTGGAGAGAAACCTCGAAAAGCTGTTCTTCTACTCAGGAATAAGAAATGATGACTGGTGTCCGCTGGAATACATGTAGTTGGAATGAAATAGAAGCATCCTCTGATGAATTTTAAAATGTGCGATCAAGGTTATGAACATGCATTTGCGATAAAGAATAATTTAGGAATGGCTGATATTCTTGCTCAGCTCGTACAGATTCCATCAATCTTAATACTTATTGGAAGCTTTACTTATTAAATCTATTGAATAATTGACCCTTTATCTCCGTACTTCATTCCATTGAGCTTTTTTATTTGCATTGATTATCGTACAAGTCAGTATTGTCAGTCAGAGTCAGGTTTAGTGGCAGCCATGTACTCTTCGAAATGCTTAAAGAAAGTGACGTGAAAGAATGCAGTCTTCAGAGGAAGATGCAACCCGAGTTTCAAAAGATCTTCATATTTGTGCAGCTCACATTCATCTCCATTAAATCCGCGAATAATAATCTCGGTCAATTTTGTGGACAGAATTATTTTGCGTATCAAAGGTAAAGTCATTCCAAACGCTTCCTCCAGACCAATTCTTTCCAGTGCTATTTTCTTCAATTCTGGCAGGGAAAAGAATACGTAAGCTACGTCGGTTGTGGTCATGAGTATATTTTCCACGCCAAGTGCTTGCAGTGACTTAGGGAGTTTTTCCACGTTAATAAATTGGCTTGTAAGCTCGTTGGTGTCTTCACTCAAAGAGTCACTCGCAAGTGTGAGCATTTTCAGATTCAGACAAAATTCGAAGACACAACAGTCAATGGGAGTGTTCCGAGTGTCTCTATTTAAGACTTGAACTCCCAGATGAATGACCACAAGGTTTTCTCCAGAGTTCAGGATAGCTGGGAACGCGACTGACTGAGGAAGGGGCTTATTAGGACTCAATTTGAATCTTTTAAGTTGACTTTGGTGCTCCAATATCTTTTGCCATTCTGACATTCCAACAAAATACTTGTATCCAAAGTCCACCTCTAGTACCTCAAGCCTCATCTGTGACAAATTAGTTAAAAATCGCATGTGTGCTTTTGGTAACAAATCAAATTATCGATGCCAACAAACTAAGCCATTAAAATCATACTTTCTGCAGTTTGTTCCAATCGAGGAAGCTGAGCTTATCTTCTTTTATTACAGCTACGTGATCCAAATTCCCGTAATCTTGAACTGCGTCTCTCTGAATTGAAGTTTGGATTGCGACTTCAAGGGTCGTGAGTGTTGAAGAATGCTGTTCTAGAAACCTGATCAGCAAAGTCGCATATTTCTCAGTTATTCTTCTTGTAGCCACAGTCAAAAGGTTGAAAGATTTTAAAGAGCTGAAGTGCTGCTGTAGAATGTATGAAATGTTCCCTTCAAGCTTTGCTCCACCTTCTTCAATCTCCTTGGACTCGAAGGACTTATCACAAATGTTCAACTCTTGAAGTCCTGGCAGGTATATTGGGACTGTGGACAAGTCATCAGAAGCTAATGAGCTGTAACCAAAGTGCACTTCTCTGAGATTTATTGCGTTGGTTGTCAGTGTTTGAAAAACTTGCGCATTTGTACGAGAGATGAACTCTACGGTCATAAGTTCTTCAGGATCTTTCAACCGAGGAAATTCTTCAGAAAAGACGAGAGTTTTGATAGCTTTTACAGAATACTTCGTTATATCATTCAAACCGTCGAAAAATCGATACCCCACCCTAAATCCAATGTCAGTTGCCCAAATTTCAAGGGGAATGTAGTTTTGAACGATGCTGTCCCATCGAGTACAGACCTCAGAGACCGTGTAAATCTGTTCTGAACAGATGTTTTTGAAAATCCATGCTAAACACTGTCAAAAATTAAAAGCTTGTCATTTCGTATTATAATTCAACAACTCAAATCTACAATTTTACCTCATCGGGGAGTTCGTCCAAAGTTGTACGCAATGTACCAGAGTCTGTAGACTCAGCAAAATCTTTAGATTGCATTGAATTTTCAGCTGGTAGCTCCATATTTTATCATTTCATAACTTATCTTCAATTGAATTTCGGAGACATGAATGCAGTTGATTTCGTAAAGAATAGTTCCATCACTAACTAAGTGTCCATGGATAAGCTACTACCTATTTGTCCCTTACTGCTACTATGATGCTGTTATGAATCAGTTGACCTGTGTTGACAATAAATACATGTCGAAATAACGTGTTCTAACTTCATTGTTAAATATTGGTTTACGAGATCACCTTATATTTCACCTTTTGTGTTACACGCATCATTTTACATAACAATATGCAACCTACATCCTATCACAATGTTCTTGGTTTGAAAATGTAGCATAAATCAGCGAATAATATGAAGGTCCTGTTTTTATGCACCGAAAGTTTCTTGCGATATCTTTCATATCGCATCGGGCTCTTATAAATCTCTTCACAGTCCTTCCTCAAGACCATAAAATATTCTATCCAAAGCTGCTTGAAGAATTATGTCTAAAATTACAAAGTCGTTTTAGATTCTAAATATTTCTCATATAATATTAAGAATCAAGACGTTCTAAAGTTTGCTTACCATCAATAATTTCCCTGCTAACATTGTCGAGTGTCACTTTCTTGGACGCTTCTTGCGTTAGCTCTGAAACAACAGCATTCATGTCTTCAAGGTATTTCGCCTTGACTCTCTCCTTCTCCTCTTCTGCCTCTTCTTCCGCGGCTGAATCGCATTCTAAGCAATTGTCTGCAAAGTAATTGAGTCTGTCTTTGCTGTATTTCTCTGCTTCTTGTTGCTCGAGACGGGCTTTTTCTGATTCCAACTCTTCTTCCCTGCGGACCCATTCCATTAGGCGTTTTGTCTCTTCTCGCTTTCTTGCCTGGTACAACGCCTGTTGTTTTCGAAGTGCGTCCAGCTCGTTCTCTTGCATAAGTTCCAGTAGAGCCTGTTAAAAACCGGGTTGCTATAAGTAAAATGATGTTGTGATACAATCGATAGACTCAGATTATGAAAAGGCTACCTGATTAATAACTGTTACACCGAGATCAACTACAACTTCCTCAACAATGCCTTTGAAGCTCCAGAGATCTCCTTCCTCAATTTGAGATTCTTGATCTATTCCAGTTTTCTTTGGGTATTGCCTCTCCAATCCGAGTAAACTTATATCTGTTTCCTTTATTGGGTCTGTCTGCACACACGTTTCAATCCTTTCCAACTCTTCTTGGAATACTTCGATTACGTCGTCGGTTTGACAATAGGAACTGTTGTCATTTATTATTTGCAGGCGAGCTTCCTGAATCGCTACTTCTTGAGGGTCCTTGGAAAGTTTTTTGATTCTCAGTTGTGCTTCTATTAGGGAAGTTTCAGATCGCTTAGCCTTCTTTCCACATTTCTTAATACCTCTGAGGTACAACTGGCACAGAGGATCTTTTTTTATCATCTCAAAGCATGAAGCATAGGTAATGGTCTGAAAAATGGAATAAGAAATTTTAACAAGCATAGGAAATAATCTCAATATCAAGAAAATAACTTATGTATTGTGAAGTACAGGATCAGAAACCACAGCCTTTTTACAAGGTAAATGCATCACATAACTTCCTCGTCTCACTCGTGGGTCATTCATGACATTATAAGTTGTTGATTTGCGGATTGGCACATTTGTCCATTTTCTGGTTATAAAATACAACATACTTGCATGTGATCAAGCCACGAAGACAATATCAATGCTTACACAGTGCTTAAGCAACTAAATCCTACCTGTTAACATTGGCACATGGAGATGAGTTGGCTGTATCGGGCTTGAGACTTCCATAACAGTTATCTTGCAGAAGAGTTGGGAAGCAGGGGGTTGGGGTCAGAATCAGCTTGTTAGGTTCAGGCATTGTTATAAACAATAAAGTTCTAATAATCACTCGAGATTCAAAAAGTACTAAAACAAGACTCGTTCAGTGACATGCATAAGATATTAAAAGTTGCTTTCAGAAACAACGCAGGTTGTCGCAATCCACTGACACAACCAAGAACAAAGTACAGAATCCTTTCAGGTCCTGACCATTTTCTCTTGCAGGGGATGCAATAAAAGAAATCGAGGTGCGTCGTAGAAACGGGAGCATTTGTAAATCTCTAATAAGCAACGATAAGTCTGTTGTATAGAACGCAATTATAATTCATCTTCAGACTCTGGATTTCTAGATGACAATCAGTTCAGTTCGTGAGAATGTTAATGCAAAACTGCTACTGGAAGAAATGAGTCGACAGCTGGGCGTCACAATTCAAAGAAATAAATAAAATAATTTCTCATTCTCATATAAGCAAGATGATTAGATGATGCATCACTTTATTTTATTTTCATAAAAGCAAATTCAGCGTGCAGAGTTGCTACTAAAGTACCTAGCACAACCGCGTTGTAATAACCACCGTGTTGTAATTCCGAGTTGGTCAGCGTTTTATTTATTGGAATGGCGCGAATCTCGAAAGTTTTGGCCGGTGTTGTTTGTTGTTCACTGCGAGAGGTACCTGACCGGAAGGAAACTTATTGTTCTTTATAAAATATCGGACTAGATTAATATTTTCTGACTAAAAATTGAGTGGACTACCAGGTGGACACTGCAATAACTAAGTAAGCTATTACAATTATGTTGTCTGCGTCTTAGCTCTCATGTAATGATTATGTTGGTACACGTGCTAAATAATTTAAATTACACTAATGTCCGTTATTCTTATAATATTATTATATATAATACGATGGTTTTTTGGTGCAGGTAATTAGTCGACTGAGCTATTAAGATGGTGAGGGAGTCGTCGAAGGATCGCAGTGAAGGCGTGAGAGATCGGCCAGACAGGCAGTCGTCCAGTCGCGGTCGAGAGAGTAACCGCGACATCAGTCGCTCCGATAGAGATCGCTCTACCAGCAGCGAAGTGTCAGCGAAGAGGCTGAGAAATGAAGGCGAGTCTCGAAAAGTCGACACTTCTGGGGGAGCGTCGCTGAGTGAGAAACAAAAGTTCAAAACACCGCCACCTCATCAATCAGCGGCCGCTGCTGCCCCTACACCTTTTAACACGACGGTAACTGTGAAGGGTGCGGCCTCGGCGGACGACGCCAACATTACCATCAGTAAAAAGGATCTGTATGAGGTAAGTTCGTCTCTTGTTTGAAAAATTAACGTAATTTTTAATACTTTTTCTGTTCTCACAGAAAGCTATTGAATATGAAAATGCTGAAGCCAAGAGGCTAACTGCCGCTAATGCAATGAAGGCAATTGAGGTTCTTTATAATCGGTTGGATGCTAATATGCAAGAGATCAAAGAATTGAAATCGTCCGGAGCCAAGCCCCACGATGACGACGAGGTATTAAATGATATTATTATTTGGTAATATCTTTGTCTTTGTTGTAAAGGCAGGGATGAAACGACGAGATTCTATTTTTACTTCCTCTTTTGAAATCAGGATCTATTGGATGAAAAGATGGGTGAAGGACTTATGATTATTTCGAGCTTTAGAAGAATAAATCGGTTGCTGAAATTAAAACTCAAGTTTGCCAAGGAGGACTTGTTTGCTGTGAGAAACGATGTGGATACTGACCATTTACTATTACAGAATTTGCTGTATGAAGCAACTCATGTTCAAGATTCTGTTGCTGCTGTTCAGGAGTACATGTATGTTTAATATTACATAGTGTTTCTGCTTCTAGTTAAACTTTAATTTGTTAACTGTGCAATGACTGTTGTAATCAGGGGAAAAGATAGTGAAATCGAATTGATTCCTGTTGAAGAATTTTTAAAAGAAGCTCCGGAATATATCGTTAAACCGGTAATTAAGAAACAAAGAACTTGTCCAGGACTGGAACTAAATACATTTTTTCGCTTGTGTATTTTGCACCAATTTTAGCATATACGAGATGATCCACATCTGTTACGTATCGCTCGACTGGAATATGAGTACGTACAACGAGACAAACTCCAAGAAGATCTTCACCTGCTAGAAAAGGAGAAAGAGCAGACAGCTAAAAGTATTCAAGAGAAGCAGGAAAAATTCGATAGCCTGTTACCTATGTTGAAAAAAGTCCTGGAAGCCACGAAACCTGTTCAAGACTTTTTTCAAATCGACGTTTCAGGAAAGAAGGAACAAGCCAGTATTGCTCAGTATCTACCCGCGGAACTGTATATACTTCTTGTTCAATCCACTGGTTATAAGGAAGCAACAGGTAACACCACAGAACTGGGTAACACGAAACTTACTCCAGTGTAACACGGAGTTGAATCTCAATGCATGCATTAAATTATTTATTCAATAGCCCCCCGGAGTAGCTTGTTGGTTCGCATTTGTGGAAATGTGGAAAGCGCCAAGGAATTCGTTGTGAGCCCAGATGATGTTGAAGAAGACTCGGATTCTGACAAGGAACCTGATCCTGACGTGGAGGTACAATCAAATTAATTCCACCTTAATTCAAGATTTCAATAACTTTCTAACCCTGTGTGGATATGTTACTGGTAGGTTTCTGAGCGTCGATTGTTGAGAAAAAAAAGTTCCATACACATTACACCTGAAGAAAGTAGGAAAAAGTTGATTCAGAAACATCCTCTTTGGGTTGAATGGGTTGTGAAATCGAACGGTAACCCTTTAAGCCTTCACTTTCTTCAATCCTTTCCTTAGCATTGATTCATCTTAATCGATCTGGATATTAATTTAGATGGAGACTGTGCTGTGATTCAGTTCTTTTACCTAATTAAGTTAAGAATAATAACAGTAAAAGCCAAACGCTGCACGAACCAAGCGGAATGGTCAAAGCCTTCGGAGTAAGATTTTCGAAATGAATTATTTGAATCTTGCTTATTATTATACGTGTGTACTTATTTATTTCTTTGGCGTAGCTGTGAAATATCTACTCCTGAGGACCTACTGACAGAGTTGATCCCGAACGATAATGGAAAAGAAAGCCCAAATCCATCCAACTCTTTCCTGTTCGCCAAAGTCGACTCAAACGGTATCGAAGACTTCATCAATGACACTGGTAAACCGTACAGATGGGCGCAAAAACTCGGAGGGATCGAGTTCCCAGACCCACTTGAGGTTAGTTGATAAATGTAGCTGTTCCCATTGCAAGCTATGCATCTGTAACCGCCTTCTATAATTATAATTTCTCTATCAGGGCTCTCAAAAGTTCAATCATGAAGATTTCGTTGCACAACCAAGCCGCCGTGTCAGTTCAATGAACATAGAACAGACGCTTAGGCTAATACGATGTCGGTTGAACAACCAAACAAAATTGTGGAACCAACTGAAAGCCCTAGGTAATGAATTATTGCGTTGTAAAGAAATAATGTCTACAATTCTACCAAATTATTTTTCAATAGAATCCCGTAATATACAAATACCTTCTGGAGCGAAGGATATGTTTCCAGTCAAGATGTCTACGACATTTAAATCGTGGGAACCAATAACATGGTTGCAGTATAGCTCCTGTAACTTTACTGAAGAAGTAATTAGACTTGGATGTGTAACCGAGAAGCACGTGCTGTTCAAAGCAACGTTGGAACGCGGAAGAGGTATCCTTGCATCGCTAAATTATGTGAAAAGTGAATCCTTGTGCGGTAAATGTTACTAATTCTCGTCTTTCTCGACTTCAGCTACCGTTGTCTCGCTTGTCGCCTTTTCGCAAAATTTTCCCTCAATTCCCCCAGTATTTTGTGTCCAGTTAGAACAGGACGGGGATCGGCGAGATTCTAGGAATGATGTTGCAATACGGGTATTTTTTAGTGGAATTTTCTGTTCATTACTAACGCTTATTAAAGGTTAATTTAATCTCGTGGGATAATTTCAGGAATTAGAAAAGGAAGTGAACGTGTATTCTCCCAAGGAGCTAGCAGACTGGAGTGACATAATGGCCACATTACAAATACAGCGACTCATTCAATGCACCGATATTATTCTAGAGACCGATTTTATGCTAGGAGAATCTGCAGGACCATCGGAGTTTGGTCGGGAGAAATTATTCCTCCGTGCTGCTTCGTAAGTATTACTTTCAAATAATTCGAGAGACATTTACTGACATCATTGAAAATACTCTTAACCCTTGACTCTGTTTCTAGTGGTCGGAACCTTCGAAGACCTTTTAAATTCTTTGGAGTAGGTGGAGGATACTTCTCGCAGAGATATTAGTCAATAGTTTATATTATAGTTTAATTGTTGACTTCGCAGTTAAATACTACTGATATTTATCCTTAGTAGAGTTACTTATTTTTTGCTGAGCTGCGTTTTGTATTTCAATTCTCCCGACTGTGTGCACGAAGTATAACACTCTATTATGTACTTTATTTCGACAAATACAATTAAACAACGATGAATTTGGCTATTTTCAATTATGTGTTCAATTATACTGAAGTAAAGTAAAATCATTGGTTTCTTGAAGTTCGTTTGTCTTCTTAGATTTTACTTTTACAACACTGGCACCATCCGAACAAAAGGCATCACTCCTCACTCCTCACAGATTAGAAATGCGAAGGGATGTGACTGTGAGACAAAAGCAGTCGATGCGAACTGGTGGGGCTGTTATTGGCGGGAGTTTCGACGCTTCATCTCCTGATGGGCTCCGCGCCGTGAGGACTTTCTCCATTGGCTCCTTATCTCCGCTGTGTCTTCTGCAGCAGCTACCTTTATTTCGCCCCCGGAAATGTACGTGGGGACTGATTCCCTTCCTTCCCTGCGCTTAGCATCTTCCCGGAATTCGAACTTTACAATCGATTTAGCTAAATTTTGTTGTTTTTGTGTGGAAAGTAATTTTCCGTACCGTCTGACCAGGGGTTGCATCAGGCAAACGTTGTTGTTTATTTGAGAAATCTGGAGATTGGAATTCACACTTTGCCGTCGGTTCAAAAAACAAAAATAGGTTTGTGATGTTTGTACAGTATTTGTAATATACTGCAGATAATAGTGATTTGCGTGTTCTAGATCTATTATTTTGAATTATATACGGCTGTGGCAGGAAGGACGGCAGGACGGGGAATCAGGAGTGACGTGATGGCTGACTGTGCTGATATGGAAGAAGGCGAGGTGAATTCACAGGAAGTGGATTTGGAAGAAGAATCAAGACATGAAGTAGGATCGCAAGAAATGACGTTTGGAATTCCCACAGCTCCTTCGAAACCGACGCCAGTGGCGAAAATCGCTTTGGAACGATTGGAGACGTGGCCCGACTGGGCTGAGAAAGGCCATCCACTCTACGGCTATCCTCCTGCGTTGCAGTCTTTGTGGAAAAACGCTACTGGGTTTATTAAGACATTTGGTAGGTGTCCTATGAATTATCTATGTTCTGTATGAATTCTTAAAGTATCTATTGTATTGTTGTAGACTGAATGTTAGTGCAGTTCTTTTACTACTACTTGACCACAACTTGTTAATCTATATTATTCTGTAATGTTAACTTTACAGAAAACGATGCGGATATCCGTGACATATTCGTGGTTACACATGGAATTGAAGAAGATGGAGTATACCCTGAAGGGACTTCATTTACTGAAGAAATGTGGAAACAGGTTAGAATAGAAACAAGAGCAAGAATATGGGTGTAATGTATGTTTTTTACATGCTGTTGTGAATTCATTTACAGATTCAAGATAGTTACGCTCGTGTAGGATATAAACCACATTACATCGAATGGAAAATACAATTTGATGGTCAGATCGAATTATAGAAATATGCGTCTATTATGAATATATGGAGTGCTCCATTTGTATTTATTAAGTTGTGTACAGATATTTGATTTATGTGAATTCGATTTTAGCTTCAAAACCTCAACTACCTAAGCTGGTACTCAGGTTCAAATGGCTTTCTAAACCTAGAATAGTCGTGGTGCAGTCAAAAATTATTTGCGAGGACTCCAGCCCTTGTTTATCTGAGTAAGCTGTGGTTTTTTATTTTTCTTCACGCAACAGTTCAAAATCGTAAAACAAACAGCGTAAACAGCGCATTAAACATTTATCCTCTTTTAGCTTCCTCTTGAGACCGGAGTACGTTGTTAACAGTTTATGCAAATGTGATGCCGGTTACACCTTCCCGAATGAAACTTCGAAAGCGGTTTTGATGGAAGAGTTTAAAACAATGACATTTATTGACCTTAGCGCAATATTTGGATTTCCATTTAAGTGGGCTCAAATTTTTCTCCAGTTTCAGGAATCAGTACGACAGAATTATGCACAATCAGTTAATATCGATTACGTCCTTGCTTGAAACGAAGTCCATTTTAAACCTTTTGCTTGTTTGTGTTTCCCCCGTAGGATGATGCGATGGTCCCTTCGTTTAAAGGGTTTCTCAAAGGAATTCTCAGTTGTTTCCACCACCTGATCTGTACGTGGGATGATACGCGTGGTACAGGTAACTTAAGAATTCAAGTGGTCTCAAATGACAGTGCCTTATTCTAATGCTGGCCTGTATTTTAATAGAAATGAGGATTATGAACAAGTTCCTCCCGTATTATAAATTCTATCCGTGGCGTGGTGTGGAGCCCCAAGTGTTCAAGAAAACTTTTCGAGGGTTCTATGAGCACCGATTGGATAAAATTACCACTTCTTACCCAGGTCGCTTGCATATGGCTTCAGTTGAATTTCCAGAATGTAAGCAATTGATATACATTTCATAAAGTTATAATTTCTAAGATTACAATAAGTTTTTAATCAGTTTTTTGATTTATCTAGTTGCTATTTTCGTGGGTTCAATTCTGTTCATTAATTTCCCTGCTGCTCTTCCATGTTTCTTGGTAGCGTTTAAACCGAAGTCAAGTTCGGACGATAAAATCACCCAGGACATTCTTGAAGTAAGTGCTACAAGTAGTTGATATTTAACTACAAAAATACTGGGGCTACTATAATGTCTGTAAATGCCTTGTAGATGGTCATATCTGATATAAACCCTGATCCTGACAAGTTTGGGAACACCAAGAGCTCTATTCTAGACCTGCCACTTCATGTCTTACAAATGATTAATTTGATTTATCATACTGACGACCTGATGATACGAAAGCCGTTGTCTCATGTATTCGACACCGAAGACTCTGCAAAAGCGACAAGATTAAAGAAACAAACTCCTGGTCCCAGCTGCAGCAAGAAACGTATGAGAGATGACAAGGCGTCAGGTAGCGTCAGCTCCCGTCGTAAGTTTTCGAAGGCTCCAAGGAAGCTAGGACCTCAATCAACTGCGACCAAAATAGACCCTTGTACATCGAGATCATGCAGTTTGCCAATATCGATTCGGCTGGAGCAGCTACCGGCTGAATCTCAGAAAGTATTGGTAAATGTATCTTCAACCACCTCTTCTCCCGGAGACGTAGCGGATCCGGAGATTAATTTTGCAGACTACCTTCTGTGCCCAGACAATACTCTTGCGTTTAAACAAAATCCCATCGACCCTTCGGAGGAAGACGATGATGTGTTCTACAGCCCGACCTCTTCTGGTCAAAATTCGCCTGCCTTAGAAAGTAACGAAATGTATTTTGATGCTGATGTTTCTATCATTACTAGTCCATCAACGGTGTCTGCTTCCTTGACAAACAGCGTAGCTTGTACCGTGCAGACCACAGATTCACCGCAAAGTTCAGCTGTTGTCTTAATCTCCTCTAGTATTAATGAATTTCCTACTACCATGGAGGTTGCAGAACAAGTTGTCGTTTCTTTCGATGGCGAGATTATTAATACAATGGAGTCAATTGATGGGACTATGAATAACGGTGAAACGTGTGATTGATGAATTAGAAAATAGCGTATGTTACTCAATGTGAATTGGAAAACTTGTTATTGATTGTTAATAGTCCTTCAGTTATGCGATCTTTGTACTCGCAGACATTTATTTAATGTATCTAAGTTTTATGAACTAATATTTAATTCTGACTGGCATTTTATTAGTATCAAAGTATCAATCAGCATTATGCATACAAATAGCGACGATGACTACGGGATGCAGATTCTCTTACACTTCTGCCGCATAGAAAGTTAAAGCTCCATGTAGGGTTTAATTAACTTAATGATTATTAATTCTGTTCACTTGACATGTTCAAATAAATGTGTATTAATTTTACATTTCGAATCGGATGAAATACTTCGGTTTTAATTTCCGTGCTTCAGAGGTACTTTTAGTAACATCAATAATGAGGTACAGTTGCAAGCATCATTAAAGATTGGCATCTTAATTAACTGTATTATCTTGTCGTGACTATTACAACATTTCTGGCATTCTGAAAGCATTGAGTTTATAGAGAGCTTCCTTTCTTCAGAGGTACTAGTTATTTTCATTGTAGAAGTTTTTAGATTAGATACAAATGTAGAATAAGTTCAACGCATCATTTTCTTTTGGTGTTACGTAGTAGACGGTTCAAAGAGGTACTTAGGTTATATAACAGCAGCACCTGGACTGGAACTACGCTACTCTACAGTTCCTAATTTGAGTAAGAGCTATTTCACAATTTATAATATTTATAATTTAATGCATGAATTTCAGTTTCATTCTTTCATTGTAGAATTACACCTCATATCTAAATTCTATGAAACAACATTAAATACCTACACATACATATATATAGTAGTTATCACAGTTGTCTGCTTTAACAACAATTGTATTTCTAGAAACGCGATTCTCGTCACTTCCAAAGATAAAAACATAGTTCCTTCAGACTAATATGATGAAGAAAGTTAAACACCTGCGATTGCAATCATGTACTTACCAAGTGTTTCATTCTTTATATAAATAGCGTATACGAAAAATAAATAAAAATAAACAATTATTGAATACGCAAAAATTGCACAGGCCTACATAATAATGAAATATGGATACATTAGTTAGCGTTGGCAGACAACAAACATATAATCAGTCGTACATCATGTAATATTATACCATTCGTGTGGTTTGAGTATTCTCGACCAATTATCTGCATAAAGTGAAACACTGAATGAACTATATTTGTACTGGAAAAATGGCTGCATCCACGCGAAAAACTGCGAGAGAAGCTAAAAAGCAAACTGAAAGTGAAGCTCGTATGAAATTGAAGAAACGAAGAATGTGGTTGATGATGGAGAGAGTCATCATAAATTGATCAAATTGATGCTGTTTGGTGAAAGCGTTGGGGAAAGTGGAGATAGTTTTTTTGACTAGTGGCTGTGCTGAGTTTCCCAACTGCTGGTGATGATGATGTTCATCCTGAGTGTACAAAGTAATGGGGAGGTTTACAACGAAGTGTCTTTCGGAGTGTCCGAGGAGGTAGTCTTAATGGTGGGTAGTGCTACAGTAACTGGAGGCAGTTGGAATGAGACTCTCCGTTCATTAGGGTCTCTATGGCCGAAATGTCTTGTGGAATTGTTACTGCTACTCATCTCAACGTCAGGATTGTCGGGGTCATTGTTTGGCGAGGGTGAATAGAAGGTTGTTGGGCCTGATGGAAGATCTTGTGAAGACTCTTCATGGAACTCAGCCATAGTCGTCATCCGTTGGTCTTCGGGTCTCATATTCGCTCTAAATGCTCTTGGGGATTGAGACCTGGACTGAGATCGAGATTGGGATGGTGAGCTAATAAATTGAGCTTGGGATGGTTGATTAGATTGGTGAGCTGATTCCATGCTAGACATGCTGTGCCACTTGGTACTATTAATGAGTCCACTGGAGGCAGGAACGACAAAGAATTTAATAGGTTGCTCAGACATTTTTCTTCGTCCGTAAGAAGTGCTGAGTCCTGCTGGAAGAAGGAGGCCAGATGGACTTGACGACGACGACGAAGGACCAGGAACGCAGGAGGATGAAGGGTTTAAATTATTGTTCGAAGAACTACTTTGGTGAGATGAGGAAGCGTTGTCATTCAACAATAGATCACTTTCCTCTCTGCTTCGGACGGACAGAGTGTCTCGGGAAGAAATTGTACTCAATCTTCGTGGAACTATCACAAGAGCTATTCCAATTTGTCCCGAAGGCTTTCTTAGAATTGGATCAGTTGGACTAGAATTTTCGCCATCAGACTCTCCCTCCCCTGACGCATGTTCCTCATCTTCCTCCGCCAGCTCATCAATATCTGACACTTGTTCTTCTTCCTCGTCCTCGTCGTCATATGTTCCTGGATTGAGTGGCCCGTGAACTGGACACACTTCCGGTTCAATCACAACTTCCTCCGAGAAAAACGCCGACTGTCTCACTAGTCGTGGTCGGTTTGTCGCTATTTTGGCACTCGCCTCGTCGTCATCGATTATGATTACATCCGTGTCGGGTTTCTTCCGCACACTTCGTCTGGCAGGTCCTCCACCCACAATTACCTTCTTCTTATTCCCCGGCTTTCGCTTCACCCCCACTGGCTCTGCCAGCCTCACGGCTTTGGGAATACTTGGCCTTCGAGGAAAGTTGGAGGAGGCTCCTCCAGGCATTTCCTGCCCTGTGGGTTGCTGCACAGGCAGCCTGGGAGTTGTTCTCACGAGGATTTCGTCCTCTGAATTCACGGCAGGATTGATGGAGGAGTTTTGTAAAACGGAATTTGGCAGTATTGTCCCTGAGGAACCGGAGGCTATGACGGCAGCTGCTGAGGCTGCAGTGGTTTGTAAGTTCTTCGGTCGGTTGACAGTGGCAGTGGTTGTCACTTGGGTGCTGGACATTCCAGCATTGGATGCATTGGCAGCGGCTATTCGCTTGAAGGAAGACTTTCCTCCTCCAGAATGGCTTGTTGCGTCGCTAGAGACGCTGGAACGGGAGAGACGCCAAGTGGCTGTACTGTTGGAAGTGGCGGATGAGTCGTTCCTACTGCTGGAAAGATTGGAATCCTGAGATGGTTTTCGAGTGACAGCCCACGAATTCCTTCGTCTGGGCTCAAGCAACCTCAGAGGTATTCCGCAGCGATTCTAGGAATGCAAAAGATTGTTTTGTACAGATTTTGGCGTTGGGGAATTTGAGACGTGGAATAACATGTTGTTCAGGTTCTACATTCCACGCTGAGCTATAAATAAACTTTCACATTGCCGTAGTCATTTTGCTTACTTGAACACGCCATGAATCTGATCTGGAAGAGCTGAAGTTGTCGCTGGACACCGAAGGATGTCTTTGGTGCTTCTGGCTATCAGGTGGGTAATTTGCTGTGGCTGTGTTGTACAGGTATCTCCTCACATTTTGCATTCGGTGGTCTTCTCGATTCTACGTGATTAAAATCCTCATTAATTCACTTAGTCGACAGTCAAGAACAAGACTAACTTCATTAAAATTATTGTATAATCTCAAGCAGATTACAACGCAGAAGCATCTATAGTAATCAATCAATAATAATCAAACACCAAAACTTGCCTGACGGCTTGAATCTTTGCCACCTTGACAAAAGACGTATTTGGAGAAGAATCTTCCAAATGGCCCTAGCTGACTTAATCTCTCGGTCGGAGGAATGAATCGGTACTTGGCATTTCCATTTACATCGTCTCCTCCTGGGTGAAGTCTAAAATCAACACCCAATTTTATGAATTAGCATCCGGTTGAAAGTCACACAGCCAGGTGGTCATAAAACTTGACAGAAGGAATAAAAAAGCAGTTTCTCCGCGAATGCTCCCAACAGAGACTATCCACTAAACAATCTGTAGTCCATGCAAAGTTCGACTCAATAATCTTTGAATTTTTGCCAAGGCCTGAGTAGTGATGACTGCGATGCAAATATGCTGACGACTTAACATCCCTGTTCAATGAACTGCGAACAGAATTATTACACGACTATAATAGCAACGGACAAGATTTTAGGTCTCCCTGCGGAGCGTCATGTTAAAAATGGCTAATTCTGCTCCATTTAACATTCAGCTTAGACGGATTTGGTTCGAGAAAAAAGCTGCTTGACATGTCCATCTACATCGCCGCATGATTGTGTAGAATATGATGCTAAACCAGAGTGTGCGGAGCGACTTACCCAGAATGGCAAATGCAAGGTTGGCCATCCTTCGATACTTTGTCTGTGAGACTTCCCGTATTGGGAGCAGTTTGCCTATTACTGAAATTAGAGCTGTGACGACAACGACCGATTCCTCGCGTAACTCGAGACTCCTCAATTGCCTGTATCAACAACAATTTGAAATTTCATCCATGTTTCCTTTTGCGTCGATTGGGAGGCAAATGGTCACACATTACCTTGCAAATGAGGACGCAGTCTTTCTTGAACTGCTTCGTGAGGATGGCGTAGAGGAATGGATTACAACATGAATTGAGGGGGAGAATGAATACTGTGAATACTTTGGCTTCTTCCAATGAGACTAATTGCAATCCAAACGCAGCTGTTAAGGAGAAAAAGGCGATGGGAAACCAACAGAGGAGATCGGTGAATACGAGGAGAGCCATGTTCTTTGCGATTCTTGTTTCATTCGAATTCCAGGCAGCGGAGCCTCTGATGGAACAGTACATTTTGACATAGCAGCTCATTAGTATGGTAAAGGCCACTCCGTTGGCAAACATCAAAAATACAACATAGCCAAGACTGACACTGTCCCCCGTTTCGAATGGTAAGCAGACTGCGAATTTGCGATAATCTGAGACTCCAAACAACGGAAGAATTGCCATGAGGAGAGCAAATATCCATCCCATTATCATAATGTAGCTGGCATGCTTCAAAGACAGTCTCTGTAAATAACGTTAAAAAGAGGTGAATTTGCATCTCTCCACTCCTTCCCAACTTTTTCATCTCCATAATTATTGCTCTCGATTTCAAAAAGAATTTTATGCAATTGCTAACAACACAGAAAATTTAATTTGAGCGTGGGGCGTTTATAGCTTCCTTCCTTAAAATAAAATATACGTTCTCGTGAGGACAACAGAGAGAAAGTTTCGCCTCTCGATTAAGATGACAAATAAAGTCTGGTTAGACTTGTGTGTGCAGAGACAAAGGAGAAGGACTTTCATTTTCTGTGAGATGAATTTGGAAATACTAGTGACTTGTGCAATATCCATGTCTTGTACCTTATTGAGATGCATCGCATGAGTGATTACGTAGTGTCTCTCTAGGGTGATGACAGTCAAAGTGAAAACAGACAGTTCAGAACTCAACACTCCAAGAAATCCAGCTACTTGGCATGCTGATGACAACTGCCAGGGAATTGCGAATTTGCGAAACTCTCCGAGTGTGGCTGCATCAATTACTGCGAGGAAACCTACAAGAAATGATTTACGGAGAAGTCATCAAACTATTCGAGTGTATGACTTGTACACGTAGAGTGTATATAAGGGATGAAGGCATTTTCATTGTTGATATAAAACAAACTGGGAGATTGATTAGAGTAAAGATGGAAGAGAGTGAGAGAGAGAGTGAAAGGAATGTTAGCGGATTTGCGTGTGTTTTCTTAGCCACAATGCATCAAACAGTATTAATGTTTGTTTTCGTGAGACATCTTAGCTTCCTTGGGTAATATTACTGAGAGAGTGGAAACAGGAAGCCTGTCTTTAGTGCGGTTGGACTGTATTATGATAAATGTTCCATCATACCCAGGTAAACTCCCATGAAGAAGTCGGCTACAGCCAAATTGCAGACGAGAAATCGAGGGACGTCCATTTTAGTTCGAGCAAATATCTGGACAAACACAACCGTTCCATTTCCCATGAGAGCGAGCAAAAAAACAATCCAAACTCCGCATCTTAGCGTCCACCAGTCAAATAAGTCATTGCACGGGAGAAAGGGACCTGGAACAAGATATCGTTCTAAATAAATCTGTTCTCACGATAGAAATATGTCACATTACGTGGTTATTCACTGCCACACTGCTGCGTACCTGGAAGTGGAATGCATGAGATGTCCTTTCTACGCTGCAACCTCAGAACTTCATCGAAATTATCGTCCTCAGGTTCTGAAGCTGTTCCATATGTGTCCCAAAATGTTGTCGCCAATTCTGCTTTGTTCGATAAGTTTTCTGAAAGAACCACAGAGAATTTGGGTGGCCATTAAAGAACATTTTCTCTAATATTTTCACCTTTTTCACTCCATATAATTTTATATTTCAAAAGTGACTCCCTAAGTTTGAACATTTACGGGTGATTTACGTGGTTAATAACAGTTGCGTTGCAGTCTAACGATCTATCACCTTTAGGTTTTCCCACAAGTGTGTGTGTGTCTGCATGTGTATGTGAAGCTTATCGGAGCGATGCATACAGGAATTCCCGTACAAAGACAAAGAAGCCCGAGGTAATTTGCATTTCCCGAAGGAAAGTGAAACCGAAGTCAGCTAAAATGGGTTTTGAGGCTGTCAACATGAAGACCCATAACCATAAGAATCTTTAATGGTCTCTCTTGTCATATCTTTGCAATTTAAAAAGCCGAATCTGCAAATTTGCCAAAATGATGCGAGAATACTGTGGCGTGCTTTCACATATTCATGAATAACCTCTTTTCACAAATCCTACAGGATTACTTTTCTCTTTAATGCCAAATCACAGTTAGAAATCTTAGCAATAAATGTAGACAAGCGTGCATTTTAAGCTGTGCGGTGATTTGAACTTATTCGAAATATTACTTTACATACACTCTAGTTCCGTTATTATTTACAGAGATTTGAAGTTGGTTCGTGTGCTTCCATTTCTCTTTTATGTTCTAATATGGTTTCCGTATGAAACCTCAAAGGTCTTAATAATGATTTTCAACAAGTTATTCAGCGTCATGTTTGGCTGAGGAAAGGAGATCTCAAAGAGCTTTGAGTCTGTTCCATCTCCACTAAATTTAGTGATGCGTGGTATTGGTTGGTAAACGTGTAAATCTGGAAGATCTAAAGTGAATGATGATGACCGAGGATGCGAGGAATGCTTCAACAGGAAGTAGAGCATCACAGAGGAATAACAAGTTAAGAAAAGGATATTATTATTTACAGTGATCTATTGCTTCAAGTTCCGTTTTTCTTTTTCATTCATCTCGTATCGTAGCCTGTCAAAGCTTCAAGATGCCAATGCCAATTCATGTCGTGCAAAAATTCTTGAACGCCATATATTATACAGTCCCGCACAGTACAGAGTCCAACCTAATATGTATGAATATGAGGTTCTTGGTTGACTCACACACATATGAATGAACTGTGAAGTCGATTTTGTTCAGCAGGATGCATCGGGTTGACTGTGAGCAGAGTGAATCCCATGTCATACCCCATACTATTTCGCGAGCAATAAATCTTAAGAAGAATAAAGCTATGTGGGAGGATAAAAGGAAGAAAGCTGGTTTGGCTGTTACAGTTTGCGAGAAGAAAAATAAACACGAAAAGTCATTGATTCTTAGACAGTATATATATGAAGACTGAAATGTTGTCTTAGATAAGAAGAGAGTGATGCCATGTCATGCCAAGTGGTGTCTGTCTTGTTGATTGATACGAATTGTGTTAGATCAGTTCTCATTTGTTGCAACAAAAGTTCCATGTGTGTAATAATTCAACTTCTGCTTGGACAAATTCTTTTTTTCGTTCTGGGAGAATGCATCTTATTGTGTCTTGGCATGGATAACAAATTAAGTCTGTTCGAGTGACGATGAACTTGTGTATGATGTTGTAAATAAACACGACTTTTAATTAAACTGGGGAAAATTAATTTGTTCGGGAAATTGTGTGGATATAGCTATATAATAAATGTAATAATAATACTTTCTGTTTCGAAGATCTAATGTTAACACACTAGAGATGAGACGAGTATAGTTAATCAAAAAACAACTTACCAATGGCAGGCCATTCTTCAGTGAAGTTGAGAAGAGCATTTCTCAGGTCTGCTTCTGTAGGATATTCCTGGACATGTTCTTGGATGACAGACTGGTCGTAGTAAGTCTTGGAATAAGATGAACCAGATCCAGCAGCGACGAACTGACAACAATGGTAGGCGTATGATAGGACGAGACGTCTTACTCTAGGAAACGACTCAGGTCCAGGAAATTCCCGTAGGTTTGGATTATTGAATGTTTTCAGATCAACTACATGACCCAATCCTTTGGTAGGCATTTCCGGGAATAGGTTGTTTCCCAAATTCCTATGTATACACATACACATCATACAATGTACACTTCATGCATCACATTTCCATCATTCAATTTCTCTTTGAAGTTGTTGCTAGAAGAGTAGATAACCGTGTTCAACACATGAGTCAGTGTAGTCTTCATGATACTCCCGAAAACATCAATCATACGTCTTTCTCAATGAAACTTTCTCCGATGGGAACTTTCACTCATCTAATATACTTCATTCAGAGCGTCTTTGATAGCACGAACGATACATTTCACATTCACCCAACTTTTTCTACGGATCTCTTCGCCTCATCTTATCTATCGCAGTGTTGAATTCTCCTAACGTGATTATGCCTCAACAGTTCAACACCAACTTACTTTCTCCCTTTCTTCGTGTTTACACAAAGAAAGTTTTGCGAATCTCTTTCTCTTTTATGAGCGGAGCATGCAATTCAAAACTACATTTTGCAGTTTGGCACTCCAATCATTCAACTTGGTTCATTTCCTTATACGGAGGCCAAACAGTGAAGAGTTGCATCTTGTTCGTCACGATACTCGTGTTTGTACTAGTACATTGGACAGTGCGAGTATATTATACAAGTTGTAACACAACTACAGTCTCATAAATGCATCGGAGAAATGTCATTATCATTCTCGAAAAAATAGGAAGATAGTCGAAGATGAAGGAAGAAGGAATGGAGTAGATCTGGAGGAGATTATTTACAGCTTGTATATCTTCCACCCAATTTCTCAAGTAGAGTCAGTGATGATAATATCTCCCAAGACTCAAAATTATCTTTGCGGACATAAATCCTCGGGGAAGAAAGTTTTTTCCTACAATCGAGTCGTACATTACATACGGGCAGTTGTGGCTGGGCATAACTAACTTACTTTTTTCCTAAGCCTGGCTTTCTCTCTTCCTCTCCGTTTGCAGCAGCGATACTTCGAAACTACCACGAAGACTACTAAAGACTACTAACAGAAACCAGACTAACTCCGTAAGACTGTCTCAGTGGCTAATGCCCCCCGGATTTAAGGAAAAACTCCACAGAGAAGATGAGCCTGGAAATGATGAATGCTTCAAGCTTAACATATTTTCTTGTGGTAGTTGCTTAATTGAGAGCTTTAATACAATCTCCTGTGGAGTTAGTGGCAGTGGCCACTCACTTTATTAATATATCGGTTAGGTTATTCTCCCTCTCCCTCATTGTCAAACACCCCTACATTTATTATTTTTGTCAGGACATTTCTCAAAGAGTTCTACTGTATTATTGATCTTCCAGTCCTCCTTGCAGTTTAGAAGTAAGGCAAGTCAATATTATTACCAACCTGAGGGATTGCGACTCTTCATTGTCCAAAAAGTAGGTGGAAAAATGCTCCCTGCAATTTATAAATCTCCTTCGCCTTCATAATAATATTTATTATGGGACAGCTCAAAACTTTCTCTTCAATTTACAGCACCCTCGATTCATTTTTCACGATACCGTGACCTTCGATCAGGACTTAAGAGTCTGCGTAAAGTATGAAGTATAAAGAGTGGCACCTTAAAGTTGAAGGAGAGTGACTATATAGCTGAGTATATGTGCATCCGGTGGAGGTATATAAATACCTATATAGTGCTTGAGTATAATGACGAGCACTGGTTTAATAGTTTGGCAGCTGCGGAGAAAGTATAAGGAAAGTTAATGGGAGAGGAGAAAACGCCGAGTAGGAAGAAAGATGAAAAGTGGAAGGAGTGACGTCAAGCAAGTGTAAAGTAATATGCATTGGTGGACCTGGACCTTTCTAAATGTAAAGGGCCGTGGGAGTTGCCGAGAAGATATTGGAACTTTTGACAACAGCTATATCATAAAAGTAAGTACTTAGTTCGCTTGTAACTCGACCGAAACGGGACTCAAGAATTCAGCTCATCTTTCCCCTGCCCTATCATAACGAAATCCTCCTTCACTCTAATCTCACTCCAGAAGAGTTCTTTCTCCAGCCAAATGCATCCTTTATGTTGTTCCTCCGTCTCACAACTAAAACATCCTACTTTACTGCTTCCATGACATGACTTTCAATCGAAGACTGTCAAAGATGTGCTTCTCCCTTTACTACACATCCATCCACACACAATACACTGACCCATGCGTTGTCACTTAAAGACTTTTATTTTCGCTACATTTAGTCCAACTTACAAGTCCTCTAGCTTCGGTGTCGAGAAGAATGTTCGAGGATGGATGTCTGCGATTACGTTGTAGCTGAGGTCTCTGAAAGGACACACACATACATTAGCTTTTTTAAGCATTATTATACAAATACATTTAGATAACCTATTGTGCCAATATGTATATACGCAATAGGCTTGAGTACACATACATCAAAATCGCCTACACATCTCATGTTCGACTTTTTAAAGCAACTTGTCACAACATTTGAGTGTGAGAGATTCACTTACAAGTTTCGGAGGTTGTTGAGTCCTACAAACGTGTAGGCTGTGAGTTTAGTCACACGATTCCGGTTCAAATGTAAGTCATGCAGTTCTGTTAAGTTTTGGAATGACTTTTCTCCCAAATCCTCCAAGTCATTTACACTCAGTTCGCTGAAACAAAGACAAATCATTTCTTAGTTTGTCAAGACTCACCATCTGTTGCGATCTTATTATTAACAAACTAGAAGAAGAAAGAAAGTTCGATTCTTTTTGAGATATGAAACATTTTTCACACTCATTATTTTAGGCACTGTCAAAAATCTCCACATTTTGGCAGCTGTTTAGTTAGCTTGCTTGCTTGACAAAGTATGTCTAAACTGATAAAATAAAAATATACAAAAGAGTCAAATAGGGAAAACTTACAGAATTTTGAGTTCCGAGCAATCATCAAAGCGTGGTAACTGGCGAAGATTATTAGATTTGAGATCTCTGAAATATGTTTAAATCAGAATTGAATGAGTAAAAAGGTAAGAAAGACGAAGATGCCTTATTACACACTACAACATTTGATTTGATAAGAAACAAGCTCAATCAGAGAGATGGGACATAAAATCCTGGCGAATTTGCTGACGATATGGGAAAGCCATTGCAATTTGGTGTGGGAAAGCAATGGTAGTGAAAGTAACGGCATTAAATGGGGGAGGAAAGTCCGTATTCATGTGGACGTGTAAGACGTATAGATTGTTATTTGGCCATTCCATCCTCTTCATCTCACTTACAGTTAACTCGGTTTTAAAGAGAAATGGGAAAGGAACGGAAAGTCGTGAAGGGAAGAGGAAAGGGAAAATTTATAGTGGGACAATGCATCTTTATGCCCCATCTCCAATCCAAATCTAATCCGACTTTATTTCGAGGAGACTGAGGGTCGTCATGTCGTCAACAGTGGTCGTCTCTCCTTTTTAGCTCCACCACGGGCAGTTTAGCCTCTTGAGCCGTTCCAAAACTAACTTCGCCATTTTTCTTTATTCTTCCGATCTTCTTTCTCTCAGTTTCAGATGTTGTCAAAAAGTTGAAATCGCATCCTGCTCTGACAGACCTTTCATACTCATTCTGATCAGACTTTGGTCATACTTTCCTCTTGTCTAAGGTCGTTTATTCGCCCTCACAAGAAAAATGAGATTTTGCGACGAAAGTTCTTAACCTTTATTCTACTTGTGGGTTTATTGCTGCAGTATGGCTGTTTCTCTTTCCCAAACTTTATTCCTTTGTACACTCTGTATAATTCTATTCCCTAATCCTATCGGTCTATTTCATGCTTTGATACTTTGGGAATTCGTTGTATAGTGTGGGCGAGAACTATGAGCTATTGTAAATTATCACGTTGATTCATTTGAACTTACAGACTTTTGAGTTTAGGAATCATCGTGCAGAGATTAGAAGGTATGTACTCCAACGAACAACGATCCATACGCAATATCTCCAAGAGATTAGTCCCAGTTAAATCCGGGAAGTCCGTTAAATT
>JAQGAD010001030.1:0-24330 GCA_034696625.1 Isotomurus palustris | reverse complement strand
TCTGGAATCAGAAAGCAAAAAACTGTTGCTTTATCTCATTCGCACCGCATAATACACCTGAAAGCTTTTCGTCCTTATTGACGTCAATTTTTTATCACAGACTGGTCGAAAAATACATTTGTCAGTTAGTCAGTTTACCATATAGCGCATTTTATATTCTGAACTGTTTTCTGAAGTACCTATCCCTACCTCAATGCTTGAATCCTTAACATGACCTCGTCCAACTAAAGTGTGATTGCAAGACACACTCATAAATCTCTACGTAATGACTCACTCCAGGACTCAAAGAAAGTAATCAAGCCCTAAAGAGAGTTGTCTAGATGTACAAACGTAATTCCAATTTAAACTACATTTGTCATCATTAGTATATTCGTTGTAAAAGTAACGGAGTACATATTACATATCAGTATCATATGAAACAATAATACACTGATGCTGGAAGGGGTCGAATGAAAGTGAGCATCTTCACGAGCAGAAAGAAGATTCTAATGGAGCGATCCCCACGATGAGATTACTAATATAGTCTGGTTGAAACAATTTTCGGTCCCCCATGTCTACGGACTTTTGTTTTAACATGTGTTTTTGAATTCGGCGAAGAAAAATTGATGTTTTCGTCGGCATCGAAGACGATGAATGAGAAGTTGATGAAGGCAACGGAGTAAATTAGAGAGGAAGGACCGGAAGTGGCCACTTATAGTCCCCAGAGCTGTGTAATTTCCACCAACGCAGGTCCTTTTCCAAGTCCATAATTTCGGGGTCATTTTAGGTGTTAGGTCACGCCCTGCCTCTTTACCTCCTGCAAGACTCTCTCTGTGTTAAATGATCTCTCGTCCTCAGCATGACTCCGTCCGGCCTGGTGGACTGTCACATCCACTTCATTCATTACGCAATATTAGGTGCATGTCACTGCCTGCTGGACGCATTATACTGATGGAAGTCATTGAAGGACATTCTGATAATTCTGATGGTGAGAAACTGAGATGCCCTATTGGCTTGCGTAGTGTTATGATAGATATGCTTGAGAATAACAAAAGGAAACTCGATCATCTTGAGAAAACTATAACTCTTCACGACGCATGAATGTCACAGAAAATAGATTTGACGCATTTTACGATGCTTGTGAGTAACTTGAACTCATTAGAAGATACTTACACATACATGCTATACATTAAAATCATCTTTAAAATTCACTTGAGATTCATCTCGTCTTCTAAAAACTGTGTCTCTTGTCCTTGTCTAAAAGTTTTCTGAAATCGTACAAGTTCGAATTTAATACAAATGAGTATGGACAAGCCATTGGACCATGTTAGTTTCATGTGAATGTTTTCCAGAAGCAACGAGGATGCATTACACATTAAAGAACATGCGAGACAAGGAAGGGCAGATAATTTGATGAAAGTTGCGTGATACTGACTCATCAAATCAAGTGTTCACTAACTGACTGACTACTTACTGAAAGTTACCTCTTCCTCATGTTGTTGAGAGAGTCGAGAAGGTCCGAGAGGAAAGCAGCAGCGTGGCCGGTGGTACCATCAACGAGAATCGGTGGTGGCAGTAAAAAATATGAGAGGTGCTTCATTTCATTCAACCGAAAGAGAGTGTAGTATGTATACTCTAAAAGATCTCTAAACAACTCGAAACTGAAAAGTGTTTGGGTACAAAACTGGAACAATATGAACTTTGAAGTACGAACATCCATTTCGTTTTTGTAGTTTAATGATAACCTTTTGAACAAGGGCAAAAAATACAAAGAAACGGGCTGGTGCTACTGGCCCTTCAATTTTTGATATTTAAAATATCATCCATGAATTTATGTATTAATGAGAGATCCGCTCAAAAGGATATGCAGTGAGGAGGAAACAAGCTTTCATACTTTGTAAATTTGATACAGACATGAAACTCATCTGTGTGCCTCTTCTGCTAATCTAATCGCTTGTGTTCAGGCAAGTGATGCATGTCGTTATATAAATTCTTATGCAACACCTCGTCATTAATAAAGGCTTCTTTGACCAAGAAGGCTGTATTATAGTCAAAATGATGAGCTATAAATACAATCTTTCCTGAATTTTGTCTCTTACTCTCGAAATGTTTGCTTACTTCATAAACTGACCCTATGTGATTTTATTGCCCTGTTACAGCACCAGTGGGTACATTTCCCTTGAAGGTTTTCCGGTCACCCGTTGACACTCAATTGACTTTTCTAGAAAATATCCTTTATTTTATATTGTCCTGTTTATGTTATTTAAGGACAATGAAGGGAGAAACTAGCAGGAGTCAAGAAAATCAGTACATGAATCCGGGTTGAGTTTACACATTTTAGGTTAGTTCTAATAGGAATTTCTCTTGCGTACTTTACACAATACACAGAAGTTTAAATGTGACAAGTTCTACTCAACACGCCATGATTCATAAACCAATTATGCAATTTTATGGCTGCTTTTGCTTTTGAAGATGCAACTTGAAAGGTTGTAAGCAGCTATTAAAATATTTAATGTTGTAAGTAAGTATTAGGGTATTGAAAGTCAAGTGTCATAAAGTAAATACAATCAAAATTCAAAATTTCACGTAATACACTAAAGTTAAGTCTCCTCCAGGGAAGTCAAATTTGATATTGCCTCAAATTCATACGGCAATATTGTCACAATACAATAGCACAAAAGGGCATAAAATGCATTTCGTGCTTCTTCATTTTATGAAATAGAATTTGAAATTTCAATGTGATGTGGGTGTGAGTGTGAATAGTAAATCAATGTGGAGCTTCTTCATGTTTGTTACTTCTGGCGAGCCATTAGCTTCCATTAAGAAGGATGCCGATTAGTGAATGGTTGGCTGCACGGGGAAATTCTGCAGGAACTGTCTCTTTCCAAAATAAACTAAGTTTGCTATCAGAAGTTTAGGATTGGATGTGGATGAACGAGGCGAGTAGATCTGGCTGGGGAATGACTAATAAGAAGGATGAGCCGGGTAAAGCGTGCGCATATCCGAAATCCGAAAATAAACATTGACTGCCTTAGTCGGCTAGGGGAACTTTCTCTTGAGGAGAAGAAGGGTGGCCGAAAGTTACATCGGATTTTCGGATGAAGTTTCAAAAGCTGTGTAGTCCTGTAAGCGGCTCTTTTGCCATCGAATTCCAGATCTTCACTCATACCGAGCTCATGCACAGCCATACAGAAAAGAAGCAATATATCGATCTTTCTGGCTTTATAGTTTACTCATCCATCTTCGGCGAGATTCAGTTCACAGAGAATCTTACGGACACACACTATATGTATGATGGCCTGAGGAATAGGGATGGCACAAACTTACAAGAGATCTTGTTCCCTCTTTGTCGGATCCGAAGAAGGGGTGAATAGTATAATCAAAAACTCTTGATATTTTGAGAGCAATCATATAAACTAGAAGACGGTTGGGAGTTTGGGAGAGTGTGGCTCGTAAAGAACTTTCTCCTTACTCATGTTGGTAGGGTGGGCTTTTGATCGCTATGAAACTTTAATGCATGAAATGAGGAGAGTGTGACTGAGTGGAATTAATTCTGCTGAGTTCATCTCTCTGCTACACGTAGCATAACTTCCCAATGCAAAGGAAGGGTCATACTTCAAAACTTTAGCTTCATTACTGATTTATAAGGGAGTTCAGTTGTGGCACGCTTCTTCTTGATATTGCACTGGTGGGTCTGACATTGAGCCTAATGAATGGAATACCACCTGTCTTCAGTTTTCTGAGCCTAGAAATATACAAAGCCTGTTGTTGGTTTAGTTTGCATTGCAACAGTTTTTGTCTTCTGTGTTTGAACAGCAGCGTTTTAGCTGTCGTTATGCGAGGAACTAGAAAGTCAGGGCAGAGAACTACAACTAAATTCTGTGTGTATTCTGTATTGTAGGTTTATTGATTTTGAAAGCAACTGTAAGACTTTAAGTCTCGAATGTCTCGTTACAGAGACAATGACAGGGAGAGAGAATCGCATGACTGGAGAATTTTTTGTCCACCTTTGTGGCACCTTACAACAAGGTCTTCCTACATGTTTTTTCGGTGAATCCCAAACGAGGCGACATGCACACTGCTAATCAATCCGTCACGCATATGGGTGGCCAATTGTTCTTCATTCCATGTTTTGGGTATCTGGTATCTTGTCTGCTTATCAAGGAATATTTGTGTCCCGGATAAGTTGGTGGAATGCACCTGTATTTCAAATAAACAATATCCTCTTTCAAACAAAGTGGAGAAATTAAGGGACTCACATTATGTTGAGTACTGTAAATCAAACACTTCATATTATGAGATGATAAGGAACGATTTGAGTATTCTTAATGAAGTCAATCCTCACTTGTGATCTTGAAGGGTAGTACAGAGACGATCGAGATTCGAGAGAGTAGGAAGGAAGGAGGGTGTGACAGGAATCGCCGGGTGGTTTCTGTATGCTGTCGTGTACCCTTGAAGGAAGCCTGGTTGCATATTATGTATCTCTCAGTAAGCTTCGACACTATGTGCGCTGTTCACACTGTGTTTCAGAAATATCAGAATGGCCTCTCAACTTCAAATCTGCTTAGCGTGAGCTTGTTGTCCTCTTTTCGTAATGAAGGAAGGCTCGAGAGATTTATTTCCATATTCATAGAGAATAACAATGAGGTGAATAAACAATAAAGCTCTTTCACCAACATCTGCTACTACCGACTCTCTCTCTCTCTGACTTTTCCTCTAAATGCCCATCATGAAAAGATGATAGAGACATTCAATCCTTTCATCCCTACTACTCGCATTCTCCTATCCCAATAGTCCCTACATATGATGATCACCTTTTTATTAATAAAATCTAATGCTCTACAGATGACAATTTAATCATGATTCAATCGATTATTGTACACTTGGTGCAGCGAAAAGGGTTCTTCAAAGAGTTATTTCACTGAAACTTGGGATTTACAGAAACAACGTTTGGTCCATTTCGTCCTTTTTATTGTAAAAATGTGTTTTTCTGGAAATAAGTGTAGATTGAACACAGGACTCCTGCTAGGTGAATTCCCTTGACTCATGAGACATCATGTTGACACTTTGCACTAAAACGGTAGATTTGGTTGATACATCAACATCTCTTTTGAATGAACAATATGCTGTTGTACATTTCAATCCAAAAAGGATAGGAGAGAAATCCTACAGGCTTCAATCTGTCGTGGTCTGTTTAGAAAATCAAAAGCTCTAAACTGTGACTTCGGTGTTAGTAGCAGTGTAGCCTGTGCTCAAGTGGTTTAAAGGAAATTTTATTTGATGAGGAAAACAGGAATATTCGAAGGAATACTTTTCATCTACTCGTGTAAAATGCGTATATCTGTCTTGCACCTTTTACGATGGGGTTTTGAGTTCTTCTGTCTCCTCAGCAGTTCAGGTCAACAAGTATTATTACCCTGTTGTCGACTCACTGCGGTGAATCATGACGGAAGGGTCTTTGGCAGAAAGGCATAGTGTACCTTACTCACTAACGGTGTGATGCTAAAAGAAATAATATCTTCCAACTAGCAATTTAAAGATACAATGAGAGAACTTTCAGAAAGACCGAGTTAGAGGTTAGTTCAAGAATCTGAATTTTGGTATGGTCAATCCATTCATAAAATCCTCAAGAGTTTTTTTTTACTCGCTGCGTTTTTTACTATGCATATTTTTCCACAGACTCACATATAATTTGAGTATAATCATCTTCATTCTCTGCTTCCCTTTCTCATTGTACATTCATTCATACATTCTCTGACAGTCTCATTCTTATTTTTCTCACTTATTTTATGGTTGATTGTATGTGAAACGAGTGTAACTGTCTCTGGGAAAAGTCGCATTCACAGGAAATTTTCAGCAAATTGAAGCAAGTGATTCATACTCAAAGCTCAAAAGTAAATGTTCACGTACACGTAGGGATTTGGTTGTGAGGATGATGATGAAGTTACGTGGACCACGAAGTGAATGAGAATTATATTATTGAGATGAGGAAGCAAAGCGAAGCTCTATAGAAGAGGAATATCCCCTTGGAGTAATTACTAGGTTGGCCGTAACTCAGGTGAACTAAAAGAGAGTGGGTCTTGTCGTTCAAGGAGAAAAGAGAATCAAGCCTGGATGGATGGAGTGATGGGGACTTTTTACTTTTTGCTTTTTACGAGAATAATTTGATCTGACAGAGAGTGAGGACGTACAAACATGAGGAACTAGCGTGAAGCCCTTTTGATCCAGACGAAATCTAATAGAGTGTGACAATTCGACTCAAATATTGTTTCTGAGCCAAATGGGAACACAATGGAGAGAGTAGTAGAGGAGATTCAGAGAGGAAAAGGGTCGCGTCGCGAGTCTTTTGTCAACCCTTTTCAACACGACGAGACGAGTCGCAAGACCTTTAATAATGATGATGATCAAGCTGGTCTCCTCGGAGTAGGGAACACACTGAATGTGTGTGTGTGTGTGTGTGTGCTTCAACTATACACATTACGTAACCTTGTAAAAAGTAACCTGTACTTTTAATCCAAAGATTATCCATTTATAGAGAGTGAGAGTCTTTTCCACGAGGAGAAGGGGAAAGGTTACAACTCTGACAAAATAATTATTGACAATAAAATGGTGTTGAGTTATCGTACAATTTCCGATTATCCGTGTCTCTCCCCTCAGAAGTTTGTAATCTTCTTTTTAAATAAGAAAACCCATTCTCCTTGGAAAAGACCGTTGTACACTTCTTTTTGTTCTCGACTTGAGTGTTTGTCTCGGTGACGTGAGTCAACTCTTGAGCTTTAGAAATTAGAATTGTGGACACTGCTGATATTCTCACACAATTTGCCACCTTGTCGAGGTGTTCCTTTATATCTTCAACATCAGAGTCATGGCCAATTACCTCCGTGTAAAAAGTTTAAAGATGTCATTCATGTACTTTTAAAACCGAGTGATGATGATTGACTATATGTGAACATAACGGACACACTGTTCTTTCTTTCTTGTTCCTTTTTTAGCTGAGAGAGTTAGAGTTAGTGAGTTGAGTCCAAAGGGTACTAATTTGAGGCGTGACGAATAAGAGTAAAATATTTTCTACTTCGTCGGATAAAATCAAAGCAATTTCAAAGGAAAATGGAATGTACAGTCAAAGGGTTGTTTCACACAAAAATTTTATTTCATCCTTTACACCAAATTGGACTTGAATCGAATTCTCATCCCGATCACCGTTTCTATCGTTGGACGATAATAGACATGGGTCATTTGAGTCTCCTATGTCTCATCTCGATAAATGCGTGTGTCTTTTTACTCTTTTTACTTATCTCCGTACTCTCGTTCCATTTCTGTGTAAGGTGGGATCAATGCGAATCACACGCAGGATATAGAATGATGCAATGAATTAGGTGCGCTCTGTCTTACTTGACAAATTTATTGGTTTGGTCAAATGATACCAAGTTTCATGGCTTGTTTTTGAACACTAGAGGAACAAAGAATGAGTTTTGCTGTGCACGTAAGAATTGCACGGGGAGAAAGGACACAAATATGCTCGTTTGTTAGATAGTAAACTGAAAGGATAAAAGAGCAGCAGCAGATGGCTGTGTGGCCTCGTCAATTGGTAAATTGAGTTTTTAAGGAGAGTGTAATCACTAAGGGGAGAGTTCATAGGAAGATGATACAAATAGAGATGAGAATACTTGAGATGAGTTGAAGAAGTGACTTTTGAATGAACACGGTTGAGTGGCCAACCAAGTAGAGGATCGATTTTAATAGGAGAGAAAGCTATGAAGCCCTGTATGTATAGTAAGTACACAGCCAGTTTGGAAGGGTTGATGAATGCACCGATATCTGTCATAACTACTTGTAGGGTTCCGGTGGTAATATGAATGATTAACTTTTGTTTGTCAAGTTTAGTAAGTGTATTGGTAAACATTTTGACAAACAGATGAGCTCGTGTCTTCCATAAGTAACCCGTTGAGCCTCGAGTTGTGTCCATTGTCTCTTTCATCGGCTCATCGTTTACTGCACATACACTTTAGAGTTTGTTGAATAGGGAAACTTAAAGAGCCAAGATATTTGAGGGACTGTGTGTATGAAAATGATTCATATTTTTGAAAGCTAAGAATGTGTAAAGCTAGTAAAGCATAGTAAATGAGGACGACGGACTCTTCTCTGTGACAATAGGGACCCACAGGTTTGAAGTCCATTGTAGTCGGCTGTCATCGAATTTACTGAAGAAGGAGCTCTGTTCGTCATAATATGCATATGGAATGAACCCAACAATGTTTGTAGGAAGCAAAAAGTTCACTTGAATTTTACATAGAGGAACAATACCTTTGAGATGAAAGTAAAACTGCATTTTTGGCTACTTGAATTTGAGGCGTACCTCGTACGTCACTTGGACTGATTGACACTTTGTCACCCTTCGGGATGATGGGCAGGTCCGTAGGTCACACAGAAAATATTCCATGTGAAGTCCTTTGAATGTGATGTGATGACTTACTTTGGTTTAGCTGCCTTGTGTGCATGTGTACTGTCAGTACTGTGTACGCACCAGCTTTCTAATGCTTAAATTGAGACGTTGAAAGTTCGGAAGTTGGGATGTCTCGCTAAATTAAACTTTTTACATCCTACGGGGTCATTTTTTGCACCGAGATAATTTAATTGTTCTTCTGAGGTGCATCTGCTCTTGGGCGTACTTCGTGCGACTGCTGCTTTGTCACGAACGGTGGATAAGGGCTGGTGAAAGATTTTATTGTTTTATTATTAGCGCTTAGAAAGGAGTCAAATGTGGAAAATGCTACTTGAATGACAGGAAGATTTTTAGTAAGGCACATGACAATAATGTAATTTCCACCTTAGCTGGTCGTTAACAAAGGAATAAGGAACGGGAGATGGTAAAAAAAGCTGTCGTAAAGTAGGAATGTCTTGGTTGTCTCGTGAAGCCATCAAAAGTTGAAGGGCATCGACTAAGGAATAAGAGAGTTTTAAGCAAGCTGTGTCGGTTTCGTTTACGGGAGAGAGATAAAAAGCTGAAAAGTCAAAATCTGACAGTTTGTGCGTCTCTTATGATTGCAGGTCCACTTGAGGTCACATTTCATCATGAATGGAGTTTGTGTTCGATGGAAAGGTTGGTTGGATTTGGAGCGATTGGACGGAGTTGGATGTCTCGAGTATGATGAAGAAGCTGCACAGGTGAGTTCATTTATAATTTAAGGATATTTCCATCTTCCAAACTTCCAAGTCCCTTCACTCTAATGAGTTGTACACGTCTGGGGAAACAGACGCAATCACACTTTTTATGTTTTCATGTAAATTACACACGGCCATACGGTTCATTGATGATTTTGGTCAAACACAAATTGAGATACGAGAGAACACATCTTTTTGTTTTCTGAATTAAAGTAGAAATTGGTCGATGATCGGTGATTGTGTCTGCTCCTCTGTCATAAATCCCTTTTTCTCGTAAGAACTTGAGAGTTTTTTTTATTTCAACATGAATCTTATATGTTTTTGTTTAGATCGAAGACCAAATCTTACGCGAACAGATCGAAAGGTACAATCAACGACTGAGAGAATTTGAAGAGAAGCAAAGGACATACTGCGGTCAGCAGGATCGAGGAACCGATGTGGAATTAGAAGTCAGTCTTCCCACTTCTTGATTCTTTACCAGTTTTATTTTATCGTTGTGTATTTAGTTTCCAGAACATTTTGTATTATTCGCTGATACTAGTTAAACTATGATTTTACCTAAGAGTATAGTAGATAGCCCTGTAGTATAGTAAGTAGCAGTAGGCTTAAGTAGCCAGTAGACTAGCTGTAGTTTGTGTAGGATAAAAAATTAATCGCTGAAAAGGGTTTGAAAATCGAGAATAATCCAACATGGGAAATATATCTGTGTGTAATTGTATAAATTATCCTTCCTTGTGTATCATCTTGTATTTTTCCTTTGCGGTTTTTGGTTTTGTTTGCTTAAATTGTTGTCGTACATTTATCTCAGTTCCCAGAGGAGTTAGTTGAGTGGTTGCATATTCCCATTCGATGGGCCTTTCTATATACGCTGCTTCTTCTCACACAGTTTGTTGAGGTCTTCTGCAGTATCTTCGTCTATGACCACGACACACTCGTGTTTCTTCAGCTTCAGGGAGGCCTGCAACTTACGAAATTGATTGAACGTCTTACGTAAATGAAAACAGCACATCATTAAAACTCGAAGATAGGAGCATTTTCCGACCTTGAATTGTTCCAAGTTGTGCTGATGCAATTCATTTCGTTCTGTTGGGAATGCTGGGATTCGATGAGGGATGGATGAAGTCTCCACAATTCCGTACGTCGTTTTAGGCGAAGAACTAAAATCCTAGAATCCTAGAATTCCTGGGACATCACAAAACTCTCTAGTCGTACTGGATGGATTGAGTTTCAGACTGGGATGAAGAGGAGAGCCCTTAATCTGAAGGATCACACTATAAGTTAACAAGGAGTAGATTATATTTTTGTGGGTAAAGTGAGAACGGAAGGTTACAAGTCATAAACTCGTAAGTCCTGGTAGAGTAGTGGAGAAGTGTCCCCGCAATAAATCTCCCGTAGGAAAGTGTCTGTCAGACTGGCTGGTCAGCAGGAGTGACCGACGACCACATAAGCCTTGTCGACCCATCCCTCTCCGGGTCACGGCTACTTACCTAAAATTTCCCTTTTATTGCCTTAATTCTTTCACAGGGCAATAAAGTCAAAAATTAAGTCCTTGTTTAACTTCCACCCGAAAATTGTCACACAACACAAACCTTTTAGGACCAATTCATACAATTCCTCAGTGTCCAGCTCTCTCTGTTTGTAGCAGGCCTTTCATTTATTTTATGATTTGTCAGTTTCACCATCAACACCAAACTAGTTTATGCTGCTTCTTCTTCCCTGGGTCCTTAGTAAATAGCCCAGTACACCAAACAAAGGCCAGGCTGGGAGCAAGTGCACAAGTTTAAAATGTTGCTATTCACGCTACAGTTTAAAATTTTATTGGATTTGTCACGGATATGTACGCTGGATGAAAGGAATAAGGGATTAAGACTAATTGTAAATCTGGGTGTTATTTGGTTGATACTTCTGCTGCTGCTGCTGTAGGTAGGAAAAAGTGGATGCATAGATTCATTGATGAGGAGTGAATGAATGTCATGTGAGTATTGTTGTGCGTGTGTGAAGTGTAAAATGTCAACCCTTTTTCGGATACTTTTTTGATTCCCGTAAAATTAAACGGGAGGCACGATTAAGGCGGCTTCACAAAGATATGGTGAGAAAGGTTTCGGCCGAATGTGGTGCACTTGTTATCGCCCTGCTCTCCACACATATTTAACGTTTCTTTCATCTCTTCCAATAATTATTCATACACATTGTAACAAGTGTAAAATGAGAGTGTGAGGAATATGCAAAATAGAACGGAAGAAGCGGCGGTGGTCGAGATGGGGAGTAATGAGAGGGAGACGATGAATAAAGAACCCTTCAGGATCAAGTTCGCACATCAAATGCCACGTATTTCGCCAAATTAGCGTGCTTTGCTTTCTCCAACCCTTGTCCCTTCCTTCCTCTATCGTCTGGTTTCTGGTGGATGGGAAACTCCACAAAAAACAACTTCAACTGGATCTCTGAATGATGTGAGAAATGAGGACCATTTGCATGAAAGCAGAGAGGAATTATATAATTCAATTGGAGGAGAACATCTCAATCAGAAATATAATCTGGGAAAAGAGACAGAGTATTTGCATGTTAGCTAAAGAACACACATACATTCGTGCCAAGTGTGAAACTGTGAAGTGATCTTGGGATTTGCATCAGATGGTGTCCATGCGGATTTACATGCCCTTTTTAAGCTTCCTTTATTTCTATTAAGCTTTTCTGTGTACACTCTGTCTGTCTCTACTCTCTACCCAGCACAGTTTGCACTGTGTTTGCTTATGTCTCTATCTCCATGTATCACGTAGTGCAGGCATATAATACAGTTTGTATTTGCTCAAAAGATCTGTCATGAAGTTGACACTGTTTACTGTGTGTGTACATCGCTCAGTGTTGCTTTTTCAAACGAGGGATACGCATACGTACACGTTTTATCCTTCGAGTCCTGCTTATATTCCTTATCCAGCACAGCGCGCACACACTTCCAAGATTATAAATATGGGGTTTTACGTCTTAATTTACATTCACATCAAATATGGCCTTAGACACAATTAACAACTTCTCAAATATATACACCTTCAAGGTTTGGTGTTTAGTGTTTATTGCTTATTGCTTAATTAAACTCTAAACTTCACACACGAATGATGATGAATCAAATTAGAAGCAAGAATAAATAAAATGCTCGAGTAATTACGCAATGTAAGGTTCAAATGAAATTCTTCGTAAATTCCTGGCTTCCTCCAACATTTAACTACACACGTGCGTGTCCATTTCAATTTAGATTTGTAATTAAATATTTCTATTCAAGTTGAACTCACAGTGTAATATTATACTATGCTGGATGTGTATATGTGGATGATGCTTCCAATAAAACATGGAATGATCAGATGAACATATTTGCATAGATTGAGTGAGCTAACCCCTCTGTGAGTTATGAATATTAAAAAAGAGAGAGACGAAGGATCCAACAGGCGTGATGGTGATGACCATGTGAAACTCAGCACTTGCTGTGTCCCCTCTTATTCATAATTTAATTGTGAGTCTCGTTCATTTTTAGAATTACACGGATCAAATGGCAAATATGCAGAGTTAGAGTTTTAGTTTGTAGCACCCACTGCTCATTTTCAGACAAGTTTATAAATGTGAACACAAAGAGAGAAAAGATGCATCAGAGAGAGAGAGGCTTAAACAATCCCTTCCTTGTGACCTTGTGTGTTCCATATAGAGACACAATAATAATATCAGTTGTTTTGTGTAGTAGGTGTGCGTATGCAAATGACAATAGCTTAGACAAGATTAAAAAGGCAAGTTGGACAATAAATCTATCCGGAATTAACGTCAGCATACATTTTGGGTCACAGCGAAAGAGTTAATCTCCTGCTGCCTCTACAGCCAATGTGTAGATTCTAAAGGGGATGATGTTAAGTTCTGAGATGCGGTTTCAGCTTGTGTAAATTAATTCTACGATGAACCATCCTGAATAAACAGAGGAATCGATTAAGCGATATCACATGTGTCAAATTATCACCAAGTGATACTCATTATGCTAATTTTTTCTGAATTTAAATATCCACAAAGTGAATCTTGCGATTTATTGAGACTCCAAAGACACCATCTGCTTACTCAGCTTACTACTCCATATTTCTATTACTTATGTGGGCGATTATGAATAGATGCATGGGTACTATTGTAAATGGCAAAAGAAGACACGTAAATGTTAATATGAAAGTCAAATATGCTTAAGGTGAATTGGGTCCATTGAATTGGCAAATCTTCGTGTCATTTTGTGAATCACGACAATATTATGTCCTCCTCAGTCCGGAGTATTTCCTGAGTCAACAGATCTGCTTTATAGTGAGAACAACTCCACGTGGCCGTGGTTCTCGTAGGAAATGAGATTCAGTCACTCGAGATGATGATTAGCATTAAATATTTGTTCAATTTGCAACATTATTGCAAGTCAGAGAGGATCGAGTGAATTAAGAGGCTCGTTGCGAAATGTCACTTACAGCTGCTTGCTGGAGTTTGTAAGTTAACGTTGAAGTAATTAGGAAGTGGGCAGAGACAGAAATGGTCGTTGATTGATGTGTCGTAATGAAGGTAACAAATTGTTGAGACATGACGTGACTTTTGACCGAGGAAAGTGGAGCTTCTCAATGCTCCAGTCTTTTGAGGCTTCTTTTTACATTTGAAGTTGAAGGCATATGGGTTTAATAAATGGAAAGGGTGATTAATAGAATCGAGGAGACTGAAGGGAGAAGGAAGGGAAGCCTTTGCAGGGAATGTCGTCACGCCCATTCCGATAAATAAAAGATTGGATGAAGGAACCCTCTGCAAAGGCAACCCTTTTAATTCAGGGAAACACAATTTTTCTGAAAAAATTACTCCTTTTTTATTTTCCATTTAACGTGATAATGATAATAATAAATGTGCCTGTGGAGAATACACGAAACAAAAGAGACTTACCCTTTCGTCCTTTCTCTTCTCGCTGGACATTAAAATGCATCTGATGTGACTCTGACTGTGTGTGTGTGTGTTTGTGATACCTTTTTGATTCGTGACTTGTGATTAAAAGGAAAATTGATGGTGACTTGCCTGTTAGCAGTTGTGCTTTGTGTCCTCCGGGACAATTAGGACATTAGTTTATTATGTTGTGAACTTGTTTCGCTTGTAAGACAAAAATACGCTTGGTAGTTTAGTAAGTTAAGTAGCGTCCGCATTTTTATGTTCCACCATCTCATTAGCCATCTGATATGACATGAGAGACTGCGGACGAGATTCATCGAATGAGAAGCTTTTCATCCGAATTCGTTGATGCTTTGCTTTAATGACCGTTTCATTTGAACCGTTCTTACAGAATTGTAATTAGTCGGTTTGTCCAGCAATTAGTGAATGTGTTCCCAGTGATTTAATACCAGCTTTGTACATCATCGTTGTAGTAGTAAATTATTGCTTTTGAGTCAACTGCTACCATAAACGCTTGATGTCAGTTTAAACGATGACAGGATGTGTGTGAGATTATAAAGTCATGTTCCATTTTTAATTCTGTGATTCCAGAGTCGCAAGAAGGAAGTTACGGCAGGTCACGGTCATGGACATTGATAAGAATGCCCAGTCTGGAGTTCGTCTCGATTGTTCGCTATTTGTGTGGGAGGATGAATGGCAGAATGGATTCTCCACATTACCGAAGATTACCCATTAATTATTTCAAATTATTTGTCGAATCTTTATAATTACCAAGTTTATTTATTAATAGTCGGGAAGCAAGATGTATTAAGCTTTGACTTGTACCCTAGAATAAGGTGTTTAAGTGATGATGATGAATGGCAGGAAAACTAAGTTTGCTGAAACCTTTAAGTGTAAGCGTGGGCGAATCAACACACAATTAATTGTATGTATATTACTCAATTCGTATTTGCTACCGAGCGTTGAATGTACAGGGAAACGAAGATGTAATTAACCTAGTCTGTCGTTGTGCACTGAAAATTCGTAGTTTCAAGTAGAAAACAAGTGGAATTAAGAAATTGTGTAGAGTTGCATGCACATTAATTTGATGCTCGTCAGTTGTGCAGCATCGGTAAATCTTTTTAAATAAATAAACTAACGAATGCCCTGGTTTTATAAAAGGCGATTGAGTGTCTTCATCTCAAAGTGTACTTCATCCAAAAGGCATTTCCATCCAATATTCAATTTTAAATGTCGAATTCAATTTTAAAACAACCTGAGACCTCTGAATGGATTTGGATATAGTCATTTGTATTTACTGCTCACAGAATTTCTTTATTTGGTTTTCGAACGTGATTGAGAATTCTTCGGGGGAGTATAAAGAGAAAGACCAGAAGCTGGAGGAAAATCGAATAGGATTTTCAAATAATAACCCGTCATTACGCTAAACTGACACTCTCATTATCAAAACCTCCCACTAATTCCATTTTCAATTTGAAAAGAACACAACTCAGCAACTATAACAAACAAACATTCATTCGTATTCGAGGAAAATGTTTGTGTGCTTTCTTTTTTTGAGGATATGTGAGCCCTTCTTAAATATCAACCCTCTCTTTCACGTCTCTACCTTTCAGCGTATGATCCAATAAAAATTATTCAGTGAGTTTCCAATAGGATTTGGATTTAGTAGGAATTATCCTTTATTACTGAGATTACCTGGATCAACATGACCCCACACACACCTTTTTCAATTACGTATTGCTCCCCTTCAAACTTACTTCGGTGCATACGAGGATTTCCACGAATTCTGCATGACCACCTTGAGAAGGAATGAATAAATCACAAGTCTGGTGATTCACAGGATAATATATGAAATAGAATCAAATGTGGAGATTCAACTGGGAGCAATAAATTCATCATTGGATATAAACAGTGAGAAGTAGTAAGGGCAAGTTCGGTTCGAATTTTCGGGTGACTTTATCGAAGGATGGGAAAAGCTGTGTGCTGTGTTGGAAGCTGAGAGAAGATGAGATGTGTGGACATAATGGAGTGGTGTTTAGAAAGGTGTGAAAAAGTGATTGAAATGTATCCATTATTATTACTTTGTTGATTATTTAGGAAATGGCTTTTGGACTCGATTGAGTTGCATCCATTCATTACTGGGTGAATAGTCTCGAGGAGGCTGTGAGGGCCTTCTCACTCCACAAAAACGGCATCCCGCTGTCCTCAAGTCCCCCGATCGACCCTCTCCAAACTAAATGTCAACTTCAAACTATTCAAAGTCACAATCGTCTCTCTACTCTCCTTGCTGAGAGATCTTTCATCTCCGTCATCACATCCAATTCCCCCATTTCACTTCATTTATACTCATTCAAATAAGTGTCTGCAAGAAGCAGCGTTATTAATCACGTATCACATTATCACGTATCAACATATATCGTAATTAATGAAATAATATCACGTTGCCCCATAAATCATTAAAATGAATCTATCTCTATAATCTCGTCTAAGAATAACCCGAAGAGTATTGAATTTCAGTCGAAGGTGTAACTGGCACTTAAAGCAATTGAAGTCCATAATTCTGAAAAGACCTAAGATAACATGACACCTTCTTGGCAAAGCTAAGCTAACTAAACTGTCCTTTCATTATATCCGTGTGATTTGGGACAAAATTCGATCCCAATTTCCCTTGCTTGTGTTTTTCTACTATTCATTTTATGAATCATATTGAAGCTTTCCTAACTAAAAATACAATATGAAGTTTGGTATATTCGATGGACACATCGGGTAGGCACGGTGAGCACCTCGGATCCTTATCTCAAAGGTATCATACTCATTGTAATCTCGCATTGTGCTCACGAACGAAGCATCAAGCATCTTACACAGCGAAGAGTCTCATTCAATAACTCAATACTCAATAAGTTGGAGGAGTAAAAAACTGGGATGAATTGAGAAGGAAAGAAAACGATAAATTGGTGAAAAGGGCTGGAAGAAATGCGATCCACACTCGGACCTATTTATTCTTCTGAGGGTATTCTCACTTTCCGAGGGATTCAGAGGACCCTTAACAATCGGACACAAAGGTTGCTTACTCTTCAGTATAAATAAATGTGTATAAGTATTCTGTAAGTAGTTGTGTAGATTGTAGATACTTTACACACACACCCTGCTAAAGTTCTAAATTACATAGGTGTGTGTGTGTTTCGTTAGTTTGTTTGCTTTGATACAAATCTTCAAGGATGAAAGATATTTATGGAGAAATGAGATCAATCGCGAGTTTTTTCTTTCCACAGGCAAACCTTCAATTAAAAGCTTATTAAGTGTTATTAAACCTTTAAAGCAATAAAAATTGTATTGGTAGTTTCTTTTCATTTTTCGAGTTCACTTTATTCTCACAGTGAAATGTGATCTATGCTGCGATATGAAAGGAAACATCAGTAATTTTAATATATTGCTTTGGTTATGTGGATGGGAAGAAAGAGTAGATGTGATGATGATGGGAGTTTAAGAAGGAAAGGAGAGTATTTATATTTTATAGTGAACAAGAGTAGAAAGTGTAGAGGATGATAATTTAAAATGATTAAAGTAGTTAAACACACCCGGTGCAGTTCAATATTGACTCAAATGTTTAACTCGTGAAGAAAGGATGGAAGGAAGGAAAGACGAGGGTTGTTTCCCAAATTAATAGATGTGTTGTGTCATTTAAAAGGGTATCATTTCGTATCACGTCATATCAAATCATTTGTAGGCAGCCAACAGCAGTCAGTACGAAGTTGTTGGGGAGTGTGAACAATTTATGTTATACAAAACTCACAGAATGTCGAATGTCTGAATGTCCTTTGGTAATTTATCATGACCCGTTTAGTTAACACAAAAGTTTGGAGTTGGCAACACCTGCGATTAAGCAGAAGTGTCGCTGTGTCACCGAAGTTCTATTTGGGTGTCTGTGTGTGTTGGCTGTTGCGTGAGAATCTCATAAGGGAATCATTAACACGCGATAGTCCAGTTCTGACTTTCTCTCTGGGAAGTACCTAAAGGATTGATACGAAAGGATTAAATACATTCCTACATTACACAATTTCTCATTGAGATATCATCTTTCACTGCTGTGCACATCCGAATAATAACTATCGAAGTACACAATTGTAAGAAATGATTTATTGTAAATGTTGTAGGAAAAACTCCTAACAAAATGTTAGGATGACATTTCACATTTATTTTATAATGAAAGAAAATAAATAAATATATTGAAGGTATAAGGGGGCCATGTGCATTGATTCCTATTTTTGTGGATGGTCATTCTTCATTCAGTTGGTTTCAATTTCCAATAAAAGAATTAAACCTACGACCATCTATTATATTCAATTCTGCTATAAGGAAAAGGTATGTGTGAGTTATTCCATTAATGCGAGGGAGAATGCGTACGAACTTTATTGAGCAAATATTGAGTTTAACTTTTTATGAAATAAAGAAATTCTTGTAGAATCGATTTCAATGGATGTTCAAGTGTAGAAGATTTGTACATGAATTTCTTGAATTGATTTTTCAAGTGAAAAGTCGAACTCAAACCCACCCACACGAATTCCTTGCGGATGATTGCTTACAGAACACATAGGGAGATGGACAATGAAGAATCACAAGATTCCGTGGGAATAAGTGAATAAGTCTTTCATTGTAAAGACTTTGAGAAAGTGGGAGGTTCTCCTTGGTCAAGTGTTGGATGACATCTCCATCGGACAAGAAGTGACTTTAGGTGATGACAAATGACCGAAGGAGAGACGAAATGAACTCCCTTAACGTTCGAAATGCAGTGGCTTACATCTCATTGTAACTTTTTTATGAGGAGGCTTGTGCCTCTCTCTCTTGGAAATACTTGTAGGGAAGTGAATTCCCTTTTTATAAGAAAGGTTGTGTGACTTCTTGTCTCTCTTGTGTGAACTCGTGATTTACTACGACACAGAAATGGTTTGGAAACGCGAGTAGTTTGTATTTTGATAGAGAAAGGTATTTTGGTATTTATAAATGCCATCCTCTCGTTGCATTCATTGGAGAGAAGAAGGCTGTGTGACCTTCCCTTGTGAATTTATTTGTGAAGAGAGTATGATATCAATTACGGAGGATTATACGATGGATTTGGAGTTTTGGATTGACTCGTCACATTTAATAGGGGACTAATATGACAGTTTGATCCTCTTCTTCTCCCTATCTACCCAAATGCTTCGCTAACCTCCATCCATACGCTTATTTAACCTATTCTATTCCCATATGGATATACGTGGGGAAGCTTTCATTGCAGTTTCCACTGATAAATACAAAGACTGGTGCATCGGCATCAGTTCATTGAGATGACCTGTGCAACTGTAGCAGAGAGGCAGGAGCAGATAGTTCACTAAAGCCATGAATAATTTCCCGAGAGGGCGAATCCACCCTTATTAAAGGAGACTTGCATCCAGTTGCTTTCATTTCTAAACAAAATCAGAAAAGCAATAAGAAGAACCGTTTGGAACAATCGGACCCTCAGCTCTTTAGACTTCCGAGGGACGGGGAATGTTCGTTCAGATTCAGAAGCTGCAGAATGGCAGAATAAAAAAGGACTCGCTTTTAATCCCGTCTCATTGGCAATCGCATCCACATCCGATTTTGTGTCAATCACAATTCGAGGGTAAAAGTGACTTGTGCCGTCACAACGGAGGCTTCCACGCAGCAAAGAGAGATTCACATCTCCAAACTGAGGAGGATGTCGAATCATCTCATCCCTCTCAATAGTTATCATGTCTCTGTTGGTGGTAGCTGAGCTTTCGTCTTTCGGAAGACTTGCTTCAATCCTCACCATCAACCTTATAAATGTCTGTGTAGTGAGAGATGTTGTACCTGGAAGGTGTGACAAACTACCCGGGTATCCTTCGGAGAAAGTTCAGACTCTCTGTGTGATGATGATTACCTCCATGTCAAGGTTTATTTTTTATCGACGGGGGATCCTTAATCCTCTCATTATTAAAGTTGTCTAACTCACACATCCCAAGGGGGGTCTTCTACTTCCCCCAGAGTTCCACTTCACCTCATTCATTTGCTCATTCTCGGCATGAACTCGAACTCTCTCATCTCTCATCATTCAATCCACACGGGTTGACTACCAAAACTCTCCCGTATTCCATACACAAAGTATTCTTGCACAAGCAGAGGATTTCTCCTGTACAAAAATCAATTCGACTTTTCCTCATTCGAGGCAATCTGAGTGCAAACAAGTGAGAGATATTTGCTTAACTCAATCTGACCTCAACTTTTGTCCTTAATTCTCAGCTCACGGTTCTTATTTTTTAGGAAATCATCACACGAATAAAAGTATAAAAAAGGAACAATACGGCTCTTGTCCAAATACAACGTAAAAAAGGGCTCATCCATCTAGTTCATGTCGACTTGGTCGCGTGCTTTCGTGAAAGGGTTTGACTTTTTCATTTACACAACGAATTACATCTATTTTCACCCATTTACTTATCTCTGCTCCAGCCTCAAAGTCCCAACGCAAAAACTTATTCTCATTCGTCTCAATTATTCGGCACTGCGGAAGTCTCGTGGGAATCCAGAGCGACTTTTTATCTCCCAACTTAACTGGAATCCCTCAGATTAAAATGGTTCGAAAGTAAAAAATAAACAAAGCACAGCATAATAAAATATCTGTTTAGTATTCTTTTATTACTCTCATAACAGTTAGGATTTTAAAATCACATTTATAATATTAACATTTAGAATATTACATTTTTCATTTTCATCAATGTGACAACTTTATTATTTTTATCACCTTGAAGAAGGACATAATATATTATTATTATCTTCCCTTCTTCTTACATTCTAAATGAAATACGAAAGCGTTAGTTTACACAGTACAGTTTTACTAAATTCTTGTGATTTAGCGTAAGAGGAGCAGCGCACAAATACATTCAGCTGCACTGATTGTGAGTCTCCTATTATTTTAAAATCTTAACCTAGGCTTATCATACGAAGGCTACGCATCGATGACTGAAAACACTCAGAAATACAAACGGAGTAAAATGCTGTGACTTCGAAAGGCCACCGTGTTTAAAGCCAACTTTAAGTGGCAAAAGATTATCTTGTTAAAAAGGCAGACTTACAATGAGAATATTAATTAATAATAAAATGGTTAATAAGTTAAAATCGAGTGGGTTTGGTTTTAATAGGAGTTGGATTCATTTCGTGTGAGATCAGTTAGTGATTTGAACGAACCCTATAAAAGTTAATTTGTCTTTAAAACACAGCCAACTAAAAAGAAGTCGCCGTGTGGGGAAAATATTTGTACCACCACCTACACTGCGTGGATCATTTAGTCAGTCAAAAATACCTTTGTTATTCTTCAATATTACTCACAACTCTCAAAAATATAATTTCACGTCCACTACCAGCAGCATCACTGTAACTATACTTCCTTTGCAATATTTTCATTCGAATCTTCATCATGCAAACGTTTATACTTACTTAAGGAAGAAATGCATTTGTTGCAAATTAGTAAAATACATTTGGAAAGTGTTATTAGCAGCAGTTGGAATTTAACGAGCATGTAAAACTCGATGTGCCATTTAATAATATGGAAACAAAACTTCAACGTGAAGTTTTTAAGACCCGCAATAGAATTGCTGATGGTGAGGGAGCTGCGTAGAGAAACCTGGTGGGATTTCTTCAGTAACTTGGACGGCATTGCCTGACTTCATATATCACTAGTGTCTTTCTATCTAATTACTGCACCTTAATAATTATACCTCAGAGCAACACACACCCTTCCTTATAAACACACTTGATGGTGAAGAGCCTCGAAACAAACTCACAAATCAAGACAAACCACCAACCAACATGCATCAGAAAACAAGTAGTTACGACAGTCTGTGCTACAGTGGATATGAATTACAAAAAAGCTGGAAATGCTGGAATTATGGAAGTTTCTAGTGAAATCTAAAACCCTGAATGATTTACATAACATGGAATTCAGCCACAAAGTCATCGTAAACTCATAAACAAGGTCAACTTCATGTATGGTCTCTCATACTCTAACCGCAACAATCCTGCACACACTTCGTAATAAGAACGGTCCACGAAAGAATAATATTCACTGTGTGTGTTGATGAAGTTACAAGAGGATATGATGATTATTAGATTTGTAAAATTGACGATGACTTCTCTTCCTCTCCAAGTCCACCCACATTTTTAATCTAATTAGATTAGCTCCTTCGTCCACGTCAATCGAGATTGGAGAGCAAAATGTGAAGCTCACGGAAAGTATGACCTATCTTCCCCTGCAGCGTTTGGCGTTTCAGGGTGAAATTCCGTATTCCCACTAAATGCCGGTAGCACTCCATACTCTTGTTGTACCTGCACAAACAAAACAAATACACATGAATTATCCATCTTCAATTCAAACCCATCCCATAAATCCCATTTGCTCTCATTAGCATCTCAATCCAAGTAAAATAAAAACCCTAAGCTACTTTACTCTAAATCCTCTTGAAGTCTCATGTCTTTGAGTGTAACCCAAATCTTGTGAGTAATAGTTTGAAGATGATCAAATACTCTGCGAAGAATTCATGAATGGATACATTAAACAGGTACTACTTACACAAATCCTATTACACTCCCTGCTATGCACTACGAAGAATGAGGAGATATCCTTTCTCATAAGTACATTAAGACGTCCATTAAAGTAAACATAAAAGGGATCACTTGCAAACACGATTTCCATTAAGTTTTGTGAATGATCTGCTAAGCATTATGAGTTGTGTGAGTAGCGTGGGAGAACCTTAGAGGATTACGTAGGTAATCTTGGTAAGAAGAAAAAGCTTCCATTTCCTATTGAGTTCAAAAGCGTAATGTGATTTCCTCAAGAAAAATACTGTTACATCATAATGAGCTATCTCATATCGAGATATTTAATAGATGGACGCACAAAGCGGGTAACTAAACCTTTGCGTCTCCTTCATTCATCGCCGAGATGAGGTGGGTCTCTCTCAAGGGAGACATTAGTTTACCATTTAACTAACTAAACGTCTCACTCCTCATCTATGACACAAAGACGAACCGACCCCGGTGACAAAAAAGCTTCTCGCCTTTCACGAGGATATTCTTCCTCTTGTAATCTCTCCAGCAAAATACAAAAAACAAATAAATAGGACAGACGACAACGACGACGGAGGAGTGAAAAGTTTTAGTCTGCATGAGACCTACACAGATTAGCCACTTAAGAAAACATAAAACATTTTTTATCTGATTGCCCTCTTCTTTTCTGCTTCGTCTCCTGCAATCCATCTCCTCAACTCATGAACCGATTCACATTTAGCATGACACACTGAAGACTATAATAAAATAAGACACACTACAATAATAATACTGCTCACAGGATTTACTCTTCCTACTCACTCAGCTTGTTCCTCATTCCCTCACACATTATCAGTTTGTTATTGATATTGACAGCGAAGAAAGATAAGAACTCATCGTCTGATGAGTTTTTAATAGACTCGCTTTAACTAAGAAAATGTCCTTTTATGCCGAAACGAAATTCAACAAGCTGCACTTACGATTTTCTTAAGATTGCACAATAAGCTACTACTATCGATTAGCATCTCAATAGTTGATTGCATGGGTTTCTTCACATCTTATAAATTACTATCTCCGTTCCGTCCGTATCTGAATTCTGATTCAGTTTATCTACTGTATTTCACTTCTCATGTGCCTATCTCCCTGCAAAATTATTACCGCACAGAATCTACCATCGCATGTTAGTACAAAATTTCACAGAAGTAAGGAAACATTTCCAACCACACTTTCCTGTTTGTTCGGAACGAAAATTCTGAGAGTAGTTATTATCATAAATTATGGGACTAAAACTAAATATATTCCTCAAAACACAAAACCTCTTCCGTCTGACTCACCTTTCTTCTCTGGAGATATCCACTCCTACAGTCTGGATCGGACTGTCTATATTCGTCTTGATAACAGACGCAAAATTCTTCATTATCAGTCGTAATGCATTGCATCCGGCATTCATGTATCTGAAACAAAATAAAAACGATATCTTCATTATTATCATCATATTCAATGGTCTTGTGTTGGGTTATGTACAAGCAATGCTCGCAACAATTAACTAAGCAATCAATCGTTGATCTTTCCATGAACGCTTTAACCTGAGGATATTCTACTTAAGATGAGGAGTCACCAAGCGACGCGAAGAGATTTTCGAAATGTCCTTAGTCTTTTGTTGAAATTGGTGTAGGT